>JAOBSW010000084.1:0-65972 GCA_026214975.1 Gentiana macrophylla | reverse complement strand
CTTGAAAATCATCGACTAATGCTAATAGTTGTCCACCTCGGTTTTGTTGTGAGCCACGTATGGACTCATTTTCTAATCCTACGTTTGAAGATTGGGTGACCATGGATAATTTGTTGGTTGGGTGGTTAATGGCTTCCACGACCGAGCAGGCTTTAGTCGAGTTAATTGGTTGCAATCTGCTTTTGAAGTATGGAATAGATTAGAGACCTTGTTTAACAAACGGATCTGAAGCCGAGATTACGGAATACAAGGGAGCCTTGACTAGAACGATAAAGGCTCTGAATCTATGATTGACTACCTTGCCTTGATGAAATCCTACTCGGATGGTCTAGCGGCCAAATTGGTTGTCCCATCTCTAATTGAAGCTGATTCATGCCTGTTCTTGGCGGTCTGGGAAAAGACTATGAGTCCGTTATTGTCAACATCACCTCCAGGATTGGCTCCCTGACTTGGCCTGAGGTTCAATCTCAACTAGTTACACATGAGAGATTGATAGCACGTTTTAATCCTACTACAACTCTAGATGTTTCAATGCCATCTGCCAACTATGCTGCACAGAAGAATGAAGGTCCTGACCCAATTCTAGGTCCAATTCTACCTATGGCAATCAAGATGCAGGTAGAGGTAGAGGATCTAGAGGCAATAGAGGTGGCAGAGGTAGAGGAAATGGTCGTGGTAGTCAAAACCAATGGGGGCCAAGACCTGTTTGTCAAGTTTGTGGAAGAACTGGTCACACAGCTGCCATATGTTACTATAGGTATAACTCTGCCTATACTGGTCCTTCAATGAATAACAACAACAACAATGGAAATTACGGTTTTCAAGGTTCTCGGTTCCCGGACCCAATGCGACATACATAGCATCCTCATATAACTTTGTTGATCTAGTTGGTATCTTGTGATGGTGCCACTTCCCACATTGCATCGATCTCAATAGCCTCCATCCTCGAATTCAAGTTATGAAGGATCGATACTTTTTCAAGTAGGTAATGGTGAGTCCCTTAAAATCACTCATATTGGTCAATCTGTCTCCGCTGTTCAAAATAACTCGGCTTGTCCATTAATCATATTCTTCATGTTCCCACCATTACTAAGAATCTCTTAAGTGTATCTAAATTGACTGTGATAATCCTGTTTATCTTGAATTCCATTCTAACTCTTGTTTTGTGAAGGATCGCTACCGGAGAGTTCTAGTGGAAGGAACCCGTAACAATGGTGCATACTCGACTCCATGTTCCTTCAAATCGAGGTCTCTTCACTCCAAAGTTTCAAGTGTTTCTTCCATTCCAGTCCTCCTCTAGTCACCGTTGTGAAGCCTCTTCCGACTCAATTCTAATAAACTTGTTCATCGAGTCTTTTGTTGGTTCCTTGTCTAGTTGTGATTACGCCAATGTTTGGCATAGAAGGTTAGGGCATCCTCTCGAGGGTTATGCATCAAGTTCTCAAAATTGTAATGTGACTTTGAAAAGTAATGAGAATGTTTCTTTTGTGAAGCTTGTTGTTTAGTGGAAGCGGCATGCTCTTCCTTATCCTAATTCCAACAAAGTGTCTCTAATTTGCCTTTTGATTTAGTTCATTCTCGATCTCTGGGGGCTGCACTGCATGTCCTCCTTACAGTTATCATTATTATATACATTTTGTTGATGATTTAACTAGATACACTTGGATTTTCCCCTTAAAACACAAATCAGATGCCCTGACTGCCTTCTTGCAATTTCATAATTTTGTTCAGACTCAATTTCACAGAAAAATCAAATGTCTACAAACAGATTGGGGGGGAGAATTTAGGTCATTTGAACAATCTCTTAAAGACTCAGGGACCCTATTTAGACACCCTTGTCCTCATGCTCATGCCCAAAATGGGGTGGCAGAGAGAAAACATAGATCCATAGTAGAAATGGGGCTTTCTCTCCTAGCTCAAGCCTCCATGCCTCTTAAATTCTGGTGGGAAAGTTTTCAACACTCTGTTAGGCTTCTTAATTATCTACCTACACCTGTTCTTGATCACAAGTCCCCTTATGAATGTCTGTTTGATAAACTCCCTGATTATTCCCTTCTTAGGATCTTTGGTTGTGCTTGCTATCCTAACCTTAGACCCTATCATACCAGGAAATTCCAGTTCCACTCCCAAAAGTGTGTTCATCTTGGACTGAGTCCATCACATAAAGGTTACTTATGCCTTGATCCCAATGGGAGATTGTATGTGTCAAGAGATGTAACCTTTGATGAATCCTCTTTTCCTTATCATAAGCATCACATTCCTGAACAGGTAGCTCCTAGTACTGTGTCATCTCACTCCTTTTTTAATCCCACTGTGTGTTTACCAGCTCCTAGTACTGTGTCATCTCAGGCTCACAATCTTGTTGATAATAGATGGGTATTCAAGGTGAAGTTGAATCCTGATGGCACTGTTAACAAACATAAAGCCAGGCTTGTTGCCAAAGGATTCCATCAAACACCAGGCATTGATTATTCGAGACACTTTCGATCCTGTAGCTTCGAGCCTCCACTATCGGGGATCGTATTGGCTCTTCTTTGTTTCTTTGGATTGGTCCATTAGGCAAGTGGATATCCATAATGCCTTTCTCAATGGCACATTGTATGAATCTGTTTTTATGACCCAGCCTGAAGGCTTTATTGATTCAAGCAAACCAACCCATGTCTGTCACTTAAAGAAGGCCATTTATGGTTTGAAACAAGCTCCCAGAGCTTGGTTTGATGAGCTCAGAAAACAGATGATCATTTGGCAGTTTACTCAGTCTAAAGCTGACCCCTCTTTGTTTATTTTCAAGTCTGGTTCCATATTGATGTATGTATTGGTTTATGTTGATGACATCCTGATCACAGGAAATGCTCCCAGCAAAATCCAGGAGTTTGTTACTTCTTTGCATAATAGATTTGCTTTGAAGGACTTAGAGACTTGCATCACTTTCTTGGCATTCAAGTGAGGAGAGACCATTCAGATCAGACTTATCCCAAAGATGTGTATGCCCAGTGACTTCTTCTCTCAAGTTAGGGTGGAGCACTTGAAGCCTTGTTCCACACTCTATGGTTCTCACACCTCCCAAAATAGCTCAAGGTGACACTCTTGCTGACTAATCCCACTCTATCTGAAGCACATTGGGGGCCCTACAAGTATCTTACTTTTTCAAGGCTGATCTCACTTATTCTCGTCAATACCTTGAGTCAATACATGCGATCTCTACGGTTGGACAGCGTGCAGTGAAACACCTTTTGAGGTATGTGAAAGGCATCTTGTATCATGGTCTACATTTTAAACTGCACAACCATTGATCATACATACTTTTAGTGATCTTGACTGGGGTGGATAAGGTTGATAGAAAATCATTGCGACTTATTGTGTGTATCTTGTTTGGCTCTCACGGTGTCTTGGTCCTCTAAAAACAACGAGGTTGTCTCAGGATCTAATCTTGAGTCCGAATCTGAGCCACTTGCAAATCTTTGGCAGAAACACAGTGGCTCCTTAATCTTCTTTCAGAGATGAAAGTTCATCTGGTATCCAAACCAGTGCTCTGGTGTGATAATCTTGGAGCAGGGTACTTAGCTCATAATCCAGTCATACATTCCAGAATCAAACATGTTGAGTTGGATGTTCATTTTGTTAGAGACAAGGTTGCTCGAGGTGTTATGGAGGTCAAACATGTTCCTACCTTTGATCGGAGTTGCGATCTAATGACAAAGCCTCTCTTAGCCACTATGTTCCACTACTACGAAACAAAGCCGAATGTGATTTCAACACCGTTAGTTTGAGGAGGATGTCAAAGTATAAGGACTATTGTGTAGTTAATGATAAGTTATTGGTTCTATTGTGTAATTATGTAGTGGATCTTATCCAATAGTTATCGATTAGATTTGGTGGGATATTATGTAAGGTGGTAAGGACACATTAATTATTCTAAGTAATAATAGATTTTATTCTCTGTCTTCACTTTGGGAGTAAAAAGAAGCACTTAAGCATTGTGTTTTCTCATGATTATTTGTGTCTAAAAGAGAGATTTAGAAAGTTTCATGTTCTGGTTCTTGAGTGGTTATGATGTTATTCTCTTGCGATTAATTCAAATGTTTTTCGAACTTTCAAAAACTACGTTGAAAGGGTATAATATGAGATATCAAAATAACGAGAAAAAATATGAATTTTGGTTAAATAGTTGTTATGATAGGAGTTTATTTTGTCAAAAGTTACGGTTGTTTTTAATATGAAAAACAAAAGAAAACAACCTCACCTGTTAAAAAAAAGTATTGACGCAGATTGAAAAAAAAGGTATTTTTTTATAAGGGTATTTTGTCCAGTGATTAATATTATTTTGTCATTTTTGAACTTTTTCAATTTTATGTCCTTTTTATTTTTGGGAATGAGGAAGAATGAAAATATTTCATCAATTGAGTAGAAGGGCAGTTTTTGAAACTTTTGCATAAAGACAAAACTATTTATTCATCATCGAAATTCACTTGTGTTCGAATTCACTATTTAAATTCACTGCCAAAATTCAACATCGAAATTCACTAATTTTCAAAATTCATTGTCGGGATTCATCATGTCAAAATTAACTGTCGAAATTCATGATTTCGGATTCACTAGGAGATTCACCGATTTTAGGGATTCACTGTTTTGTCATACCGCTATAAAAATTATGCGATTGTCATCTCCTCCCTATAAAAATATGGAAAATTAGGGATAAGGGACAATCCGAAATATTATTAAGCAACATGACAACTACATATTTTTTATAGGGAGAAGACGATTGCGTAATTTTTATAGCGAGAAGACAACAGTGAATCCCAAAATCGATTGAATCTCACTAATGAATCCCGAAATCGGTGAATTTCGATAGTAATTTTGATGATGAATCCCAAAATCGATGAATCCGACAATGAATTTTGAAAATTAGTGAATTTCGACAGTGAATTTCGGCAATGAATTTAAATGATGAATTTGAACATGTGAATTTCGATAGTGGATAAATAGTTTTGTCGGCTTTATGCAAAGTTTCAAAAGATCGTCCTTCTACTTAATTGATGAAATATTTTTGTCATTCTCCTCATTCCCTCTAAAAATATGTAGTTGTCCTGTTGCTTAATAATATTCCAGATTGTGTCCTTATCCATAATTTCCCATTTATTTTTTAGGTAATAAAAATTGGATTGTAGACTCATTTCCTCAGAAAAAAAGATGAATATTCTTAAACAAAATGATCAAGTACGAATGTATGGTCAAAAAGTGAAGTCTATGTACGCACTTTTATGTGGATATTTGTCCTAATTATCTTATTTTTAACAACTGCAACGTAAGAAATAAATATTCTGGCAAAATCTTGGAATAGGGGAAGCAATACTCTCCACGATTATGATTTATGACATGTGCCTACTGTGTTGATAGTCCGTTCATCGCCGTAAAATTTGTCATTTCATTTGATATATGACGGAACTAGCCTACCTCTTCGATTACGACTTTTGTGTTAGACATTACTAAGAATGCTTGATTTGTTGAGCGTATGCGTCTATCTGATTTTTATTTTCGGTATATCAAAAACATTATATAAATCGATCAATATCTGATGTCAAAATTTCATCCGATCATATAAACATCGTCAATTAAGCTCTGGACCACACAATTCCTGGTTCCGTCAAATTAAAATTACCTTTCAATATATATATTTTTATGAAAAAGTTAACAATTATTAAGATTTTAGGCAAACCCCAGCAAAAAAATCATAAATTATCTATAAGGATACATGCATAAAACCGTAGGCTGGTTCAGTGTATTTTACGGTGGATGGATTCTATTGACACAACTAAATTGTTTCGACAACCACAATTACACTAAAAAAGTAGTATATGGTTTCATCAACAACTTCATGGTTCCAGTAGAATACACTAAACCAGCTAATGAAAAGTGAACTAACCCTGCAAAAGATAAATAAATAAATAAAAATAATGTTTCCTGGACCTGGTTTGCATACCATGCACTATCTATTTGCCTATTACATTCTAAAACATAAAAATCCAAAATAGTATCTGGCGGATCCGGGAATTTATTTCATTAGGTGTCACCGGAGTCTAAAACTACATTTTTATCCAAAAAAATTCGGTAGAATTCACCGAGAAGTCTAAAACATCAATTTTATCGGCAAAATAACAATTTTTAACAATAAAACAACATAGTTTTAGTACAAAAAAAAAAAAAAAAAAAAAATCGGTGGGGTCACGTGACCCCCCAGAGCACACGTGGATCCACCACTGGTATCATCCCGGGTCGGACAGGCGTTTTATCTAACTTGCCTGGGTGAGGCAAGACAGGCGTGTCATCTAACTTGCGCGGGTGAGGCAGGACAGGCGACCTGTGGTGCCATAGTTGGGTGCTGGATAGTCATATGTGGTTGTGGCACGGCGCCTGACGTGCCTTCGTGTGCCTGCACATAGGAAAGTGTTGGTTATAACACATTCAAATTCTAGTCCTATTTTAGAATCAAGTGTCATGAGACAGTTAAAAAACATGTACATACCCCGGGTGTGACTCGTCTCCCGTGCATTTGAAGTATATTGTGCGTCTCACGAACCAACTACAAAACCTCGATCACCCTGCATTCGCATTGACTCGTCACACTTTCGCATACACTTGTCAAGCTTTCTCTCCAATCAAACCATATATGTATGCATCATTCTTTCTCTCTATTTGTTCATGATCTACAAGATATATAGGCGTCAGATTCGTCCAACAGCGCATGAGATGGGCCAACAACAGGGCCAGCATCATGCCTCATGAAAAGGATGTCAGGGAATCATGCGTGTCCAACAATGAAAAAGAAGGGCTAAAGTAGGGGCATCATGCCTTGAGGGTGCAACATCAGGGTCGGAAGGGCCTCCGGGAGAATCAGGTGTGTTAGTAGGGACAGCAGGGGCATGGCGAAAATAACGCTCCTCCTCGTCACATGCAACCGATCTTAGATCACATGCCATCTACACGATAAAACAAATGAATTAGTCTACACACAAATGAATTCTAGAATTTCGTGTTATCGGTGTTTATCAAAAAATCAAGTATACGGACTTGATTGTTCGAAGCAAATCAAAGCCAAGAATCATGAACACTAAGTCAAGAACACAAAACCAAAAACTAAAGAAACCTGGTATTCATTATGATCTAAAGAATAGTTTACGAACTTTATTCGGCCCCATTTATAGTTCGAAATGAGCTGCTATCAAGAGAGAATAACAATAAACGGTTGTAACAGGTTTTCATGTCTCGTGACTACTAAGAATTGAAAGGTGCTCGATGAAAGTCCTCAATGAAGTTAACACTTAGGGGCTTCTACTGTGTAAGTACACAACATGCGTTTAAAGCTGGTTTACATAATTACATACCGGAATCTATTACTTATCAGTTTCTACAACATGAAAATCAAAAACGAATAACATTGTCTCTGTATGTATGGCATCCAAGAACTTACCTTTCCAAGTTCTTGCAATAACTTTTTCCTCTCACTTTCAATTCGAGCCTCACGTTGCTCCAATTCTTTACCGCGAAGTTCAAGATCTTTCATTTAGGTTTAATTTCTGCCTGGAACTTCAACTTTTCATGGTCATTGAGTAGCTCTGGGAATGCTCTCGAGCAGTGGACCGAAGCTTTTCAAGTTCTGCGAATGCCATAAACCGTAATACAACTTTAAAACAAGCCAATCAAAATGTACCTTCATTGTAAGATTGGCGAAGCTTATCATACTCAGCAAATACTCTGCCCCGTGAAAAATCTCTATTTTTTTTATTTTGTTCTCCATTTCTTTTACACGGAAACTCATCGTGTCGAGTGAACTTGCAAAAATATTATCAAGCTTATTCACTTTTCTGTCATCTTCTTCTATTATATCAGAAAGTTTCCTAACATCTCTAGTCTTTTTTAAGATTTTCCCCAATAATGTTACCAGAGTTACAGTCATCTGCACGAGCAAGCCAACCGTAAAGACCAGATTTTTGCCCCTTATTCACCTTCCAATCTTCTCTTCCGTGATGATCACCCTCGTAAGCGTTCTCAAATGACATGGCATTGTCGAATCCAGACCAACCTGTGTTCAATTCCACAAGGGCAGTTCCCGAATGTCCCATATCATTGTATAGATCGCCTTCACTCTTGTCGGATTAAAACCGCCTGCTGTCAAATCATTCTTAAGCATTGAACGGCTTCTCCCGGTACATCCGTCGTTTACTAACTCTATGGGAATGTTAACTACAATCCCGATCTATGGACACGCGAACATTTCGTCATAATCGTGTTTAGGAAGGGAATCAACAACCTCTACACTTTCTTTGTCTGTGGTGTTACAAGCCGCGACATCTGTCTTCAAGTACCTTGCTAATGCAAGATGATTCGCCCTGTACAATTTTATGCTTTGCTTCTCTGAATAGCAACTCACGACACTACTGGCATTGTTGAAACACAGATGAGAAACTTGCAGTTTAAAAAAGATAAAACAGAAGCAATGCAAACATAAAGTATGGCGGATATTAATAAAACACAGAAACAAAAAGAACACAGTGATTTAACGTGGTTTCCGGTGTTGTGCCGACTACTCCACGGACAGAAAATGAGATATTTTATTACGCACGAAGTTACAAGGTATTTCTCACAAACTTGTGAAAACACTCTTGAAAGACACACTTGCATTGATTACAACATTGGTATTTATAGGCACAAATCCCAAACCTTAACCGCCGAAGATCTTTGTTGGAATTGTTATAAATACCACAGATGTGGACCCCAGCTCCAGCTGTTATCCACCAGATGAAACTCTATTCAAAACTGACTTTCCAGACTTGTAATCAACTACCCAGATGTAGAACTCAACTACTCAAGAAAATTCAGCACCAAAATCGATCACGACTTGAAGAAAAACTCAGTTGCACTTCATCAAACTGACTTTCACAGAACTGAATATACTTTACTAAAACTGACCATCATTCTCAATCTCAGTTTTACAGATTAGTTCCACCAGTTTATTTATCAGTTTAGAGGTCAAGTCACCAAAACTGACAGGCATGTTGCAGTATATCCTGGTACACAAAATCGTGCTTCCTCTTACGTGGTGAACAATAGGGGCAAGAGAAAGTATTAATTTCCAAAGGTTTCAACTTTGTGATTCCCGTTTTTTAAATGTATATATAAGATATCTGCATGTAACATCCCGACTTTTTAATAAAAGGGCAAAATGGTCTTTTGACAAAAATTCAGATTTTCTTATATTTTTTTATAAAGGATTTAAGTTTTGTTTTTCTTTTTCTTTTTTTTTTAAAAAATTGAGAAAAATTAAGGGAAGTTTTATTGGGAATTATTTTCAATAAAAAGAAAACTCCCCATTTATTTTGGGAGTTGTCAGAACCCCACTTCTTTTCCCTGCAAGTTCAATTTACGTTTGAGAGAAAAGAGGTATAGTCTAAAAGGGAACTTTCACAGGATCTCCTCGATCGTTCACCGGTTTTCAGAACCAAGTATAGAATTAGAATCAGTATGAAGAGAGCATCGTTTTGGTATCAAGGTTTTGGAGTTTCGTATAGGTATTGTTTTAGTAAAAATCTAGAAACTTGAAGATTAATTAGATCTTGTTTTGGTATTCTAGTTGAATCAATTCGTAGTTTAGACCGTTTAGAAACCTCCGATCACAATTAATTTAAGTTTAATTGTTGACCGACTAGGTTTTGGCTTGAGGATTCAAGAGTTGTGGTTAGTGTGCTTTGCCTTGCTTTGCTTTGTTTTTGCTTTGGAATCCATGTAAGAGGGTTTTCATATTGAATAGTTGGTGTTTTATGATGTTTGGGGTTGTGTTATGTGTCGATTTTATGTTGTCTTGATTAATATAAATTCTATTACGTTCTGTTTGGTTTGGCTGATACCCTCTGATAGCCTATCAAATTGTCGTGTCCTGTTAAGTCCAATTCGAAGTATATCTCTTTTGCCTACCGTGTGATAGCATGGTGAATATTACATGTGAATAGATTATAGAAAATTATTGTGAATACTTTACTTTTGGCATATTGTGATTATTTTATTTCCTTTTCCATGTGGTCATATGACGATGCTAGAAATCGTCGATGATGAATCCGGAGCCCTTTTTCTTACTGACAACCTGCCAAAGCTTTAAGAACAATAAAAACGATAAAAAGAGGGGGTGTTTGGTGGTGGTTTAGACTGCACTTGAGAAATTGTATCTCAAGCTGGCTACGTATCCAATGCGTGTATTGGAATCAAGTCTTCGTAGTTCCTTAGGGATGGTTTATATAGAGGGGAGTTATGCCCTAAGGCGTCGTGGGCCTTGTCCTTGTTGGGCTTGGATTTCGTGTTCCCTAAGGAAAAGATAATTACTATTTAATCTCCATAATTGTTGGAGATAATTATAGGCATATTTGAATGCCAGGATCAAAGTAATAATGATTGAGGATTCTTTCCATATTTATATGTTTATCACACACGTGGGAGATACGATTGAGGATTGACTCTGGCCGACTTAGATGGCCCAAGCTGAACTGGCTGAACCCTTGCGTGTTTTGGCAGACCTACGGAGGTCGGGGATCAGGATAGCTGGTATCAACTCGGATTCTTGTGTGCGTAAGAGGTTTGGTCCGTGAGGGACTTGAGCCAACCTATAGGGTCGGTCAGGGACAGGTTTGATCACAAGTACAGGATGACCTAGAGGGGTCGGAGGATGGTGACCGAGCTCATGCAGCTCGGGTACTGGGGGTTCCGGCCCTTGATAGAGGCTTTTCTCTATCTTTATTTATTATTGTGCCGATGTGGAGACGACACGTGGGTAGGTTCAATTTTTGGAATCATCATAAGCCCCCCAGATCTAGCTGAGCCCTTAAGGTCAGCTCGGATGTGCTTAAGGTAGCTCGGTCACGTTTCTCGAGACTTGAAGAGTTGATAGGCAGCTTATTCTGCCTATCTGGCAGAGTTCCGTTGTAACCCTGCTATGACTTTGCGGAATTCAAGGCGTTTTAGCCCATGATGGTGGTTGCGCGATGGCGCTTAAGAACAAGGATGAAGAAAGTGTTGTATTTGTGATTATGAGCTGAGCCGTAGAAGGCTGCCTACGTACCCTTAGTTTGTAAGGGATCAAGCCCAATTTGCATAGTTCTTCGAAGATGAGAGCCCTCTTTTTGTCAAGAGTATGATGTTACTATTCATAGGGCCATGAGTTGGCTATCACCAGGCTGTTGGACGAGCTGGAAAACTGGGACGTTGCCGAACTGAGATCGGTCTTAAAGTGCCGAGCTGAAGAGCTGGCGAAACGAGAGGCTTTGGTGAGCTGAGAGCTTTGAGGCATGAGAGTGTTGCTTGTGAACTTTGTTGCCTAGTAGACTTCGTAGGGACCAGCAGATGCTTGAGAATTGAAGGCCAAGGTTTCAAACTTAGTTATTGAAGGCTAAGGTTTCAAACATAGTTATTGAAGGCTAAGGATCCAAACTTAGTAACTAAGGATAAGGATATGTGATTTAAATTTAGGCAAGTTTGTGGTGACCTAAATTGATCATATATACCTATGGATGAAGGTCTGAGTTCCTAAAAGTTGATTGAAGAACTGGAACTTAGTTATAAGATGAAATGGTGTTATCTAACTTAATCAAATAAAGTTAGATATAAAAGATTAATATGTGATTTATCATATATTAATGGAGATAAATTAATCTAACCTCAGCAGACCTTGTAAAACACTCTGCTGATAGTACAGATACTTTATCTGATCAAGATTCGATGGAAAGAGACATTTAACTACTTTTTAAGATGAATGGATGAGATTAAAGAGACGTTGGAGAGATTCAGAAGTCAAATGGAACGACTGGAAAGGCGACAAAAGCAGATCGACAGTGTCGATGCCGGATTCGATTGTCATCCATCAGAAGCCAAAAAGGACAAAAGCAACGGCTATTTTCAAGGACTGGAGACTATAAATATAAGACTCCTGATCAGATTTTACAGGCAAGAATAAGAAGAAATAAAATAGAAAAACACAGAAAGGAAAATCCTTGAAGATAAAATTAAAAGAAAGCTCTTCAACAGAAAGATCAAGAAATTTACAGAGTGTTGCATACCCTGCTGAACTTAAATCAAGAACAATACTCTGCTGAAGCTGAAATTGCAAGATCTAGAATTAACTTCAAGTGTAACAAGACATAAGCTATCAAGTTACATCAAGTCAATCACTTGAAGTTCACGAGGTGCTTGATCACCCCTATGATCAAGTCACAAGACGAATCACTTAGTTGATTCAAATCTTGTTTTTACAATCTGCTACTAGAAGCGGTGAAGCACTTTGGAGTGTGAAGGACTGTGTTTGTGGTGGAGAGTGGTGAAGAGGCAATTCTACCCTTGAAGGACCAAAGTGGAGAAGCTTGGAGGAGCAATACCACCTTATTCAAGTTTCTTGTAGTTTGTGAAGCCATAGTCATTGGTGAAGGACAAACAACTTAGGAATCTTTATAACAATACATCAAAGATCTCTAGTGAATTTCCTCCAACACCACAAAGTAGAAGAGTGGGTGACGAGGATTACACCACACGAAACCACTATAAAAAATTATGTGTCTTATTTACTTAGTGCATTTTAATCTTTATCATATTCACTCCTTCATACTGACTCACATACACACAAGTCACTACTGAGTATTCAATACTTGGTTTAACACAAGCACAACATATTTAAAAGGCTTATACTCTTATATTTCATTTGCAACATATTCGATGAAACTTGAGTCGAGTAGGCTACTAAGACATCAACACTCTCTTGAATCATCGCTGCTTCATCGAGACATCGAGAACCTCTTTGAAACTTCTTGAGTTTGTTTTAACTCCGAGTTTTTAGTGATAAGTTTATTCACCCCCTCTAAACTTATCCAAGCCTTTCCAAGGGACCAACAATTGGTATCGGAGCAGAGCTTCTGTTCTGAAGTTATCCAGTTTGTTGTGCTTTCAGTAAAGTCTTTTTAAAATTCTTTCAAAACATCACTTTCAAAAGTTTGCATCTTGGATACATCTAGAATTAGAAGTTGGCTTAACTATCCAGTGACTGAATATCTACAAAACATTGCATCTGACTTTCAGGATCAAATACATGAGAGGTTCAGTACTACAAGTTCTCACACAAATCCAGAACCTCAATTCAATGATGATGTGCAAATCAACCTCAACACATATGATGATCAATCCAAAGGATTTCCTTCACTAAGTGATCTCTCAGATGAAGCAGAAAAGGAATTGATACTAGTAGCTGATTCTGTTGAAGATAAAATAAAGCAACAAGAGAATAGTGCTGCTGAAATTAAAAACCACACTCTCTCAAAGAAATAATGATGAAACAGAAGAGGTACATAATTCTACTACATCAATCGTCCACTTGATAATGATTACGAATCCACCTGTGGTTCAACTCCTAAATTGGCGATAATGAAGAAACCTTGGATGCCATTCTTAATGAACTAAGGAAAATACAATCTGAATATGAGGTTGTGAAGGCAAGCAAGGAGGCTTTACAATCAGAAAATGAAAGGTTGAAAGCTGAATTGAATAATCTCAAAGGAAAAGAAAAGATGATTGAAAAGAATCAAGACAAGTCTATCAATCATCGATGGCAAATGAATCTATTTGAACCATCTTCTTCTTTCATTGCATTCAAATCGGCAAGCCATATGGAGATAGAAACAGGCCTAGGATTTGAAACTCAACAATCCAAGAGGATGGATCCAATAAAGTCTCGAACTGAGTACCAGGATTGGTCCTAAGTTTATACCTGCACAAAATCCAATTCCAAAAAGGGTTGCTGAAGCAGTGAAGTCCACTGAGAAGATTTCCAAGAGGCCCAATCACAAGTCAAAGAAGAATACAACATCCAGAAAAAGAAATAAATCCAAAAAGAAAAATGATGTATCTTCTAGACCTGCTGATAGCAGATCTACTACCAAGTCTGCTGGACCACAAAGGAATGGTCAGAAATATTCCAAGAACAAGTATCCAAAATCCAGAAATGGTGATCATTCTAAGGATACTTATCATAGAAATGGTGATCATTCTAGGATTCAGCAGAGGACTCAGCAGAGGTCTTATACAAATCCTCAGCAGAGACCTCAGCAGACTCCTCAATATAGAGCTGTATACAACCAACAGCACTATAATGATTATGCATCTACTTCTATCAAGCAAAATCATTCAAAGAAGATTTACAGACCAAAAAGCCAGAGAACACATGTAACTACTACACAACCTATCAACAAACTCTATGGAAGTGTAGAGTACACATATGAATCCAAGTATGATACTTTCAAAAGGAGACCTTATGGAAACCTACCAAGAATCATACTTGCCACTAACAATCAAGGACCCAAACAGATATGGGTACCCAAAAATCATTGATTTTGTTTTGTAGCTTATTTGATGCTCAACAGTGATTGTTCCAATCAAAAGTCAAGTTAAGGACAGAATTTGGACATTTGAACAAATGAAGTTGCCATGGAAATTAATTTTTGTCTTGATTGGAAGATTGTCAGAGTCAGCAGTCTGCTTGAGCTCATGTCGACCTTTCTTTGAGGATCTCCTTTGTCGCCAGCTTCATGAAGGCTGTTCAATTATCGATTACCTACTTGAGAAATCAATCTACTGAAGAAGTACATCGATCATCAAGAAAGTCTACTGGTCAAATCATTTTAATGGTTAATCTTAATTCGCGCCAAAATGATCTCTATGACCATAGTTAGTGGATCGGACGGTTACAAAAGTCATGAAGTTAGTTGTTGGGCCACGTGTCGGAATCTCACAAAACCCAATTCAAATCGTGGTTTAATGCACAGTAATGAGAAGCGATGGTTTTTCTGACATTCAACTAACTAGCTTATACATTTACACCAAGATTCATCTGATCAATATCTTTTATATGTCTTATCACCGTGTGAACAAAATCTCCTAATCCTTTCGTCTCAAAGTATTAATCTCAACATATCTTTCTGAGAAGTAGATCAATGGCAGACCAAGTTCAAATTGGAACCAGTCAAAGCGTTGCCAGTTATGTTTCAGATTGTGGATTGACTAAGTTGCCCATCAACATAGGACGAAGAATCAAGAGAATACCTAGTTTAGAAAAGGCACTCAACAATCGTCTAGAAACGATATCTTTTGAAAATGTTCTTGAGTTTTGGAAGAACATGAAGATAGATGAAGAAGATGATGATAGTTTTGAGACAACTGTCAACAACAACACCTTCAGGGTTGATTCAAATACCTTAAGAGAGATTTATGGTTTTGGACCGGCCAATAATGCTCACAGGCATCCAGAAATTGCAGGAACTGAAAGAGTGGAATTTGTGGATCAAATAAAAATAAACAATACCATCCCCTCCACTCCAAGCATAAATGTCAGACACATAAGGTTGGAATATAAACTTTTGAGCAAGATTCTTGCAAAGAACATTTTGGGATTCAGTGGTAGTTTGGATACGCTGAGTGGATCCAAAATAGATTTGATGACAATCATTTGCAAAGGCAGAAGGTTTGACTGGGCTGGTTATCTCATCTATTATTTAAGAAAAGTCTTTTCAGAAGATAAGAATGGAGTAAGAAGAACCAAGACAAAGCCTTTGGGATTGTTGGTGCAATCCATCTTGAATCACCTTGTTATACCTGATGTTACACCAAAAGATATCAACAAGTCAAGGTACAAGGCAGAGATTACAACAGTTATTCCAGAGTTGGAAGAGTATGAAGATTCAGATAGTGATGATTATGGTGATGGTAGTAATGGGGTAGGTCATTGAGACCGTGCGAGAAAATGAAGTCTCTTGAACCAAAAGAGAGAGGAAAAGAAGAAGAAAAGATATTGTTTTTGAACAACTGCTTCTTTATTGCGGGAAGTGTAAGAAAGAAAAGGAAAAGAAGATAATTGTTGAAGAAAGTAAATCCTTAACTACTAAAGTCAAGCACTAAAGAAAGAGAAGCAGAGAGAAAAAGGTTCTCAGTATCTCCTACTGAAATGGGAGCAAAGTTTACTAAGTCCAAGAAGAGAAAAGCTCAAAAATTAATGAAGATGAGCAACCCTTTGTCCAAGAGGATGAAAGAAGCATTAAGAAAGAAGAAACATGGAAAGGAAAAGTGTTGAGAACTCTTATAAAACAAAGAGAACTTGAGCAGTTCTCAGAATCGAAAAAGAAGTTGTAGATGAAACAAGCTGTGCTAATGGAAGAGACAATTTGTAGATCTTTGAAACACACGGAGAAGAAGAAGTAAGATTTCAGGGGAATACCACCTGCTAATATCCTTGCGATAAGCATGCAATTCGAGGAAGAAAATTTTATTGAAGAAGATGAGATGAGAATTCATGAATTGCTTTGCAGAAGATTCCTTGAAATAGACGCAGAAATGGAATTCACTAAATATCCAATTTGAAGAGCTATTGGATCACCAGTTTGATCAACCCACTCCAAAGAAGGCAGGGTTATGGATGCCTATGAGAAGATAGAAAAGGTAAAGAAGAAAAGAAAAGGGTAAATCCAGACATACAGTTAATCATTGAATACTTTGCTTGGAAATTTGGTTTGTATCAGAAGCAAAAGCCAGCTGCTGAGTCTATGATAGATTTTGAACATTGGGCTTTTGGTCAGCTGGGTGTAGAAAATCTAAATGAATTGTTGGACACCACCCTTCTACAAACAAGACTGATGGATCTCTTGGATGAAAAGAGAAAGAACGACAACATTCACATCAAAATTCATCTGGACTGATGATAATGATGATTCCTCCGATTCGATGATGATAATGATGATGGATCGCTTTTCCGAGAGAAGGAAGTGGAGTTCTGTTGGAGAAACAAATATTCTGTTGGAGGATCATTGAAAGAAGTTGAGAAGTCTCTCGTAGATCGGCTAGGTCGACAAAGGTAAGGATCTTTGACAAAGAATCTCTTGATACCAGAGATCGAAACATGATCACACAATGAAAAACTTGCACAAGTTGTTACCAATCTGCTTTGGAGATGAAGTTGTCCCTCAAATTATTGTAGGACAAATGTTGGACGGGATATTTGGAGAAGAAAATGAAGATGTTGAGACTCAGAGTATCTAGTGATGGTGTTCTTCTTGATCAAGTCACTAAAGTTCAAATAGTGGTTAATCAAGTTCTTTGAAAAGCTCTTTGTTATTACCACAAAGGACCAAACCGTGATATATCATAGAAGTGAAATGATGGTTCGGGCATCCGAGTCTCAAACAGAACTCAACAAAGGTTGGAACTAGAAGACCAGGCCACCAGTAGTGGAGCCTGCTTGATGAGGCTCTTGGTAAAAGAATAAGCACAAGGTACCAGTAGAAGAATTAAATGAGTTAAGGACTCGTGAGGCATGACATGCAATATTAAGAACTAATTTGAATAGACAAGAACAAAGATTTGAAGAATCGATGAAATCGGTGAATGAAAGCAGACAATCTATTGTCTGATTGCTTCAAATTTCATATCTACTCAAAATGCTGTAAATGATTTGATACTAGATATGAGGGGAATCAAGCAGGGAAATACATTGACAGATAAGTTTTTGAAAGATCAGTTGATGTCCATTCATCAAAAACTTGACAAGCTTGGTGAAATCCCTAGACCAGCTGAGCCTGCTACTGCACTTCAACCTGCTGTATTAGATCCTAAAGTCACTAAGAGGATCAACCTACTGGAGTAGACCCTGTATTCAAGAATTACTGCAGTTGATACAAGGATAGTATCAAAGGGGAAGAAGATAATTACACGAAGATTGCATTTGGTATCTTTGTCCCATTTTGTTGATAATATCAATAAGGGGGAAGAAGGGAATACAGCAGAAGCAAATGAGGTAGGCATAAGCAAATGAGGTAGCTAGGATCTTTGCATAGAAACAATGGGAGACAAAGTATATGAAGAGATGCTGAAGAAGATTTATAAATTGAGAAAATCTACCCCTGCTGCATCTAGACTGTATTAATTGAACAACTGATTTTAATGAGTATTGACCTAGTTTGTTCTGTTTTTGCTTTTAATCTTTTTGCTTTGCTGTAAGTGAGGGTATTGACATCATCACCAAAAAGGGGGAAATTGTTGGACAAATGTTTAATAAAAAGAATTTTATAAAGAATTGTTGTACATCCTTTTAACAATCCTCGGGTTTTGGTGATGAGTGTCTTACTAGCTGTTATAGTATGCAAAGGCAAAAAGATATCTAGATATGATGTATAGGATTTACTAGAGTTTGATCCTTGTATAGGTTTGATCAAACAAGAATGTCTTTGAAGTCCACCGAGTAGAGTCGATGAGACTTCATAGGTCGATGAGACTATGCAGGTCGGCCAGACTTAACCAAACAGACTCTTGAGAGGTCGATGAGACTTCGTAGGGACCAAAGCAGATGCTTGAGAATTGAAGGCTAAGGTTTCAAACTTAGTTATTGAAGGCTAAGGATCCAAACTTAGTAACTAAGGATAAGGATATGTGATTTAAATTTAGGCAAGTTTGTGGTGACCTAAATTGATCATATATACCTATGGATGAAGGTCCGAGTTCTAAAAGTTGATTGAAGAAGCTGGAACTTAGTTATAAGATGAAATGGTGTTATCTAACTTAATCAAATAAAGTTAGATATAAAAGATTAATATGTGATTTATCATATATTAATGGAGATAAATTAATCTAACCTCAATGGACCTTGTAAAACACTCTGATAGATAGTACGATACTTTATCGATCAAGATTCGATGGAAAGAGACATTTAACTACTTTTTAAGATGAATGGTGAGATTAAAGAGACGTTGGAGAGATTCGAGTCAAATGGAACACTGGAAAGTGACAAAAAGCGGTGTCGATGTCGATGCAGGATTCATTGTCATCCATCGAAGCCAAAAAAGGACAAAAGCAACGGCTATTTTCAAGGACTGAGACTATAAATATAAGACTCGATCGATTTTCTGAGCAAGAATAAGAAGAAATAAAATAGAAAAACACAGAAAGGAAAATCCTTGAAGATAAAATTAAAAGAAAGCTCTTCAACAGAAAGATCAAGAAATTTACAGAGTGTTGCATACCCTGCTGAACTTAAATCAAGAACAATACTCTGCTGAAGCTGAAATTGCAAGATCTAGAATTAACTTCAAGTGTAACAAGACATAAGCTATCAAGTTACATCAAGTCAATCACTTGAAGTTCCTGAGGCTGCTGATCACCCCTACTGATCAAGCTGCTGAAGACAGAATCACTTAGTTGATTCAAATCTTGTTTTTACAATCTGCTTGTGAGCGGTGAAGCACTTTGGAGTGTGAAGGATTTGTGTTTGTGGTGGAGCCACAAGAGGCAATTCTACCCTTGAAGGACCAAAGGAGAAGCTTGGAGGAGCAATACCACCTTATTCAAGTTTCTTGTAGTTTGTGAAGCCATAGTCATTGGTGAAGGACAAACAACTTAGGAATCTTTGTAACAGCTACATCAAAGATCTCTAGTGAATTTCCTCCAACACCACAGGAGAAGAGTGGACTGACAGGATTACACCACCTGGAACCACTATAAAAATTATGTGTCTTATTTACTTAGTGCATTTTAATCTTTATCATATTCACTTCTTCATACTGACTCACATACACACAAGTCACTCTGAGTATTCAATACTTGGTTTAACACAAGCACAACATATTTAAAAGGCTTATACTCTTATATTTCCGATGCAACATATTCAGTAAACTTGAGTCGAGAGGCTACTAAGACATCAACCTCTCTTCAATCATCGCTAGCTTCATTGAGACATCGATAACTTTCTTTGAAACTTACTTGAGTTTGTTTTAACTCCGAGTTTTTAGTGATAAGTTTATTCACCCCTCCTCTAAACTTATCCAAGCCTTTCCAAGGGACCAACAAATGAAGCGATGAATAAAGAGTTCCTCGTAGTTACATCAAAATCTCATTGTTCTATGCATGAGATTGCTTACTACATGCCATGGGAGCAACAATTTGTGTAGTTTAAGAATTCTCAATCTAAAGAAGACGCGTTGAGTTTTGAGAGAGCATAATGAAGCGAAGACCTTGTAGAGGATGTTATTAAAATAAGTCCCTAGGGACTAAATCTCCTTAGAATTCACTAATTCCTAAAACGAGAGCGAGGTAGGAGCTTTTTATAAATGGTAAGGATAAATGTCGCTCCTAGGTCTCACAATCAAGGGAAGGATATTAATCCATAAAAGCGATTTGAGCCCACCGCATATAGTGCCTCAAGGGGTCAACATCTAGCGATCCAAGAAGGATGACTGACAAGGATAATTTTTGGAAAGTCGAAATGAGGACTTTAAACTCGTAACTACTTTTTAAACCCTTAGGATTTCTTTTTAGGATTTTAGGTTTTGTTTTCTTTGAGTCAAATAAGAGTAACGTGACATATGTTGAGGTTTTTTATTTTGCCGTGTTCCGATGGCCATTGGGCTAAGGATGTGCAAAACCTTTTAACTCAATATTGGCCACGTGAAGTAGAGTTCCGTAGGAGAGTCGAGAAATTGCTAAAGAAAAGGAAATTTAGCAATCAACCTTAAGATGGAAGCATTGAGAGAGCTTGAGAATTACTGAAAATGTAACAGAGAATGATTGGTGCGAACAAGAACAATTTTGGTCAACTTCCAAAACTTTTTAGAATGGCGATACGAGTGAAAATCCAAAGTTGTGTGCAATTCGTTCTGCAACTATCCTTATCCTTTCCCTTGTACCTTTTCACCCTTCGACCTTTCTATTCTCTCACCATTCTGCCTCACAGTTCACATTTCTAATATCATTCTTCCATTCCCTCTCTTTCTTTCCATCTATTGCACTCTCCCACCCTACCCAATCCCTTTAACAATACCCACCCAACACACAATTTCTTACCCACCCTTTATCTTTTCTTACCATCTTTATGTATATCTTTTTCTAAACCCATCATAAACTAAACCTCCATTTTGTTTACAAAATACCTTTGTGTTGCGGAATTTGAAATATTGCTAAGTTTTAATGTTTATCTTTTATCATTTTGGTTTTCATGATCCTAGCTCGGGTATGTGTAGCTCTGACCCTAGCTGGATTTTAAAAGTTTTTGGTTCGATCAAAATGCAACTTATCTTTCTACCGGAAGTTTTAAATTTCACACTTTTACGCCTATTCCGGTATTTCGAGATGATAAGTTTTGTTCTAAGCCATCACACCGATCTGACCTTATTGATGACGGTTAGGACTTTTACGTGATACATTGGGTTATTAGTAATTTCGAGGAGAAGCTACATCTCCCTAAGTTGTTGATCTACAATCCAAATGTGAAGCGTCTGCGCCGAGTTTCTGATCCTATCTTTTACCAATTGGTCACATCCGATCTGTTATACCTGACCAAGTTTCTCTTTTAAGCTGGATTAAATATCTTATCAATCCAGTAAACCTCGTGTTCTCCCATGGGGTAATGCTTTTTGATCTTTGTCTTCTCCACCCGGTTTCAAGCATATTTAAGCGGTGGAGATTATAGATGAAGATTACCATCTTTAGTTGCTTGTTTATCTTTCTTTTTATTTAGTATTTCTATTTTTGCGTCTGAACGAGTAGTTTTCACTCTTTGGTTTTACTTGTCATTGGTTGTATGGAGTAAAGTGGCTTAATTTGTTTTTGGATATTTTATATCTAATTACTGCCACATTATTTTGTAACTCCCATTGACATGTTATTAACGATCTCGTGGAGTTTCTGTTTGGTTTACTTAAACAGGTTTTCACTTGCTTCTCCACGACGTGCTCCGATGATCTGCATCTACTTGAGAGCCGTTTCCAGAGCTAAGTCTTTTTCTTAAATTCTCATTTTTATTTGTCATTGGGGACAATGCCAAGTTTAAGTGGGGGGTAGGAGACTTAGCCATGATGCTATAATTGAACAATTGAATGGAACGGTAAAAAAATAAAAAAATTTGCTTAAATGCCAAATTAATTATATATCGCACCCTTAGAATTGTGAGTTCCTAGCTAAGAATTGATAGCAAAGGAACCAAGTTGCATAATTACGTGATCATATTATACTTATGTGAATGTGAACTTAAGGATATTCATGCCAACTATTGCAAGTAGTTATTTATTATTTGATTACTCAAAATGAATCGACGAATTCCGCACAAATCATAATAACTGAGAAGAATTATGTGTACATTGCGTAGATGATTGGTTATGTAAACTTAGTGTCGATATTTATCTGCTGATGTATTCTTATCTTCTGGCCATCAAAGCGGAGTAATAAGGTTGAGAATAATCTGTGTTTTGACAAAGCGTTAAACACTGAGCTTGTAGTAACATTACCAAAGTAGCCTCGCGCTTGTGGTAATATTCATGTTATTGACCAATCCGTGAAAGGGGATTCTTGCAATGCATAATTTACTTTTAAAGCAAGATTCTTTCTTGAGATGTGTTAATGCTTGAAAATGTGAAAATGTGAAAAAAAAAAAATTCAACTTTTTAAGAGGCTTCGAGTATTTTTCTCGGTCTCCAAGTCCAAAAACCTTCTAGATGACGCTCTTGCTTATTGCACCATGTCTTTACCCATTGCGAGGCTTAAGAAGTGGGAATGCTGATGTTGGTAGGTTGAGACTGCGAAGTCAGCATAAACTTTAATCTTGCCACGAAAGTATAAAACTTAATGCACATGCACACATCCCTTCGATTCATAGCGAGTAGTGAATAATGGGGTACCTTATGAGCATAAGTGGTATGAGTTGACTCGGGTTTCTTGTGTAAGTATGATTTGACCACGGAAAATGTGTCTTGGGAATCACTTATTGATGCTTTGTTCGGGACGAGCAAAGTCTAAGTGGGGGGTAGTTGATGACGGTCAAATTATACCCATAAAAGTCATCAACGTTGACCTTAAATCGAGATTAATAATATGTATTTTATATTAAATCACTTGTTTATATGTATTATTTAATGTTTTGTGATTTATAAAATATAATTTGGTATTTATCCATTTTTTATGGTATTTATCTGTTTTTATTTATAAATCGGTATTTATCCATTTTTATTATATTTATCCGTTTTATTTAAATATGATTTATTTTGGGATAAATATCTATTTTGCAGATTTGGATAATTTTGGAGGATAAATACAAAATGAAAGAATTAAATCTCAAGATAAATCAAAGGAAATTCAAGATAAAGATCGGATAAGCATGAAAAGAGGAGTAAGAAGAGTTGGCGCCAACCATAAGGACGCATAAGAGGGGGGGCGCATTTTTCATCTTATTTTGGAGATCGGCCGAGAGTTATCTCTTATTTGTTTTGACATTTTGATGTATATCTCTTAATTAGCTTGAACCCCTATAAATAAAGGCATACAATACATGCCTTTTACACACTTCTTTACACAATACATTTTTTACACTTCTCAGTTTTTAATAAAATCTCCAGTTTTTCTTAGAGCAGTTTTTATGCAAAATCTGCAATAATGTAAGTTCTTGTATTTATTTGTTCTTAGTTCTTTGTAATTAAGCCCCAATTATTGTTTATCGTTTGAGGTTGTTCGTTCTTCACCGAACGATGTAGATCTAAGGATACGATATGAGGAAGTGGGGATTCCTTGTCTATAAGGATCCAACGCCCAGATCTGTTATCCGGTGACCTATAGATGACTTTGGTATGATCAACAACCGTATTTTTAGTAGATCTATATAATTGCTTTATGAGTCTCTATTTTATCCGTTACGTATGTAGAAACGCTAAGATTTAGGTTTTCACCGCGTCAATCTAGCCACGTCTTTATGGTGTGATTGTCCACTAGAATTTCTTATCTTAGTAGGTATGGCTACGGCTGACTCGTTGCTCGTCTGTTTTAATTAGCGTATTATTAGGAAATACCAATACAAAGACACCCTAGGTCGGCTCATGAATTGATCTTCCGGGACTTTCAGCGAGATCTAGATCTGTTCTGTATTCGGGAATTGCTAGCACCTAGTTATACGTAAATCGTAGATTAACATGATACCTAAAAGTTAGTGTTATTGGGACGGAGACTCGATCGATCGCTTAGGAAATGCGCTGAAAAAAGGAATGTTGCCTAGGTGAGGAATACGGTTAATATCGGCATCCCTAGTTTTGTAAGCGTCACGAGTCATATGAGATGGAGGCCGAAAAAGCGAAAGTCACGTGATGTAGCATAGTGATCTCGGATGGCCTAACCGGAGCTAGATCTAGTTTAGGGTTGACTCCGTAGCCACTATAAAAGAAATACGGATCGGATTAATAGTTGTCGAGTTTAGCTTAATTATATAGAATCTCTAAATCCAAACGATAACATGATAATTGGGGAGGTTAATTACGTTGTTTATGGTTTGTGTCGAGTTGTGTCGTTTATCTTTTCTTGTCTTTCGTTGGTCGTAGACCGCTTTATGTCTTTGATATGAATGATTGATTGTTTGTATATAAATGATCCACAATTGGTTCCCTGTGGGATCGACCTTGATTCGCTATAGCTATACTACGATGGACCTAGTCCTCTTGCTAGTATTGGTTTATGGTGGTCAAGTATTTTAATTTCACTTGATCTACGTCATCAGTAAGACAGACTAGGTTCATAACCTGGTTGTCAATGATGGAATCTAATTCAGATATTATGGTTCCTGGCCATATCTCACAATCTTGCCTTTCAAACATTCCTTCATAAGTCAAGAGATATTCATTCTTCAAGATGAACATACCAGTAGCCCTTTCAGGCTTGAGGTTATCAACAGACTTACAGAACTTTTGTGTGCACTGAGCAGTGTTCTACACCTCATCTCTATGCGGCGTCTGCTCACGTTCATTCGGTTGAATATATCTTTGTGGTTCTCAAACTCTTTTGAGATCTAATTTACTCCCACTGTTTATTTTGGAAGAAACACTTCCTCTAGAAGACATCATGTTTGGAGACAAACCCCTTTTGCTCCGCGGATGAGTAAATAATGTCCAGCGTGCTAGCTAAGACATTCCACAAAGTCACATATGTCGTACTAGGCTCCAAGCCTTTCTGACTCTGCCTATGACAACTTCAAATCATCGGTTAAAATAGATTCGACATTATCCTCTTCCCTATCTAATATGGAATTTATTCAACCTTTATTCTTTGGAACTCGGTTAAGTATAAGGGCACTATCCCGAAACTGGTAAGGGATACTTCGCATGGCTTGCGTCACACCTTTATCATATAAAGTGTTGTTTCCGTTTTGGGAACACAATCTAATTGCGTATCCCAAAGATGGTATCCTTCAAGGGAGAATCTGATTCTATTTCAGACAACTTCTGACACCCTTCAGGTATTAATTGATTCAATCCAATTGAAGATTAATTCCTAAGTAGCTCATCAATCTCATATTCGTACTAGCTCGAATTTTTTGGGCTTTCCGAATTATGCACTTCATTGAGTACACTTGACTATTTCTAAAAATAGTCGTAGAGATTAATAACAATTATTTGTGTCATTAATTGTCACAAGTCAACAAACATCAGTATGTTTAGGCTTTAGACAATTTTTCTAGATTTTACAACCTTTCATAAAAGGGTATTTCAGACCTCTTTGGATAAGATACCTATAACCCACATGATTCATAATCATATGGTTTAACATCATCAGAATGATGTTTAATTACACACTTCCCTTCCAGAGAGACTATGTCTAGAACAACCACAAATATCAAGGATAACAGTCATACTAAAATTTGGTTGAGATTTCATCACATATATCAACCATATAGTGACAACAATCTAGTATGTTAGATTGAGTGACCTTTCAACTTTATCGGAATAACATTTATTCTTTACAATTGAATATGTCAACTAAATCCTAACAAGCAACTGAACACATGTTCTTCATAACAACCGGAACATAATAACATTTATTTAGTTCCCTTATCAGTTTACTAGATCCAGAATATGGTAAGTGTCCCAACGTTTGCTTCACCTTCCATATCTGCATTTAATCTTTCTAATTTAATCACACTCGTAAGATATCATATATCTTAGAGTCGACTTTGATCTTAGATATACTTATCTCAAATCACTTGCTTAGAATAGAAACTTCAATAAGTTCTCTATTTTCGCACATGCCCTAACTTTCCTTTTTTTTTTAATCTTTTAAGCACTTGTAAATATTTCTTAGTGTAGTCTTCATAAGACTTAAGAAAGATCACAAGAGCTATGTCTTTGATTTTCTTTCATAAAGAAAATCTAAAGTTTATTAAATAGTTTATTTAACCTTTTGAATCGTATTCAAAACATTGACTATTTAATTAACCTTTAAGCAATGATAGAATTAAGTCGATACTTAAATCTTACATTTTTGCAAACAACCTTTCCAAAATTAGATGTGGTCATTCTTATCCAATGTTTGAATTAATTGTCATCGTATGACTAAATAATCATCTTGGATCGTATCCAACATACAGTATGACTAATTCGTTGAAACTTATTTCAAATGATTCAATCATATCATGAGCTTCCGCTTTCATTAATAATTAAAGTCTTGGAGCAGTGCATCAATTATGTAGTCTCCTTGTCTCTAACTACTATAACGGGGTTGCTCGTAGCATCGCTTATTTAAAAGGATTAAAATTACTTAACCATATTCGAGAACGTTTCTCAAAAGGTAACAGTCATAATTTGGTTTTACTAATCGAGAATAAACATAAATATAAAGTTTGCTAAACTACAACAAAAATGAAAATAAAAGAGTTTTGTTGTTTATACACGCAAAATAAAAAATGGTCTTTTGATTTATGATTTTGCTCCCACTAGTCAACTACTCCCAATTGACATTCAAGAATCTTTCAAAATTCTTTAGTGGACAAGATCCCATCTGGTTACCCCGATTCCCGACGAGGGCCGATCAACCAGAATAATTCGAAAGGTATGTAACACTTACCAATCACATCTTTGTGTGATTCTTGGTGGTTGACTAGTCAACTCTTTGACAACTCACATCTTTATGTGGTAGTCAACCCCTTGCCTCTAGAATAAGACGGTCCTGACGAGGGCCAATCACCGCAATACTCGAGTCAAGTCATAACCCAATATTCGCGAGATCTCATAGGATCATATCTCAATAACGACGATATACCCGTGGTAGGTCAACTCCGACGAGGGGCCGATCGCTTGATCTCGAACAAAGGATCTTCACCGTCCGCTATAATATTGGGAGACAATATTTCGACTTGATTTTTGTTGTGGAAGTATTTACGTAAATTAATTCGCTTAATTAATTTAATTACGGTCTCATCAAATATATCTATCTCTATAGACATACATCCTACACATTTATCTAGATCATGCCTAGTAATACATCTATCGTATCATATAAAATAAATATAAGCACAAAATAAATAAATGCGTAAAGTAACCGTTATGATCGTGGACTTTTCCTAGGTGCGGTTTCGAATACAAACTGACGAAACCGCGGGTCACAATCTAATGGTAGCTGCAACCGCCAATAGGATCTTTAATGCGCCATCTCCAATGATATCTTTATTCTTCTTTCTTTGGTCTCCATCTTCTACTCCATTCTTGTTACATTTAATTATATCTAATAAAATTAATACACCCGCTTGAGGAGCCACGGAATGAGATAAATGCAGAAAATAAACTAGGTCACGTTCTTCATAACGGCCTAGGACAATTTTTAAACCAACAAAAAATTAAATCATTCACATCTATCCTATCGGTTGAGTCACGATCAATCGGGTCCATATAATCATATTATATCTACTATATCTAATCCATACAATAACATCTTATGAAAAAGATAAAATTAAAATTTAACTACTTGCGTCTAGATTAATCAATTAACATTTAATCTATTAAATAATTTTATCCAATCAATTAACTAATTAACATTTAATTAATTAAATGATTTTAATCGAAATAAAATTAACGATTAATTTTAAACGATTTCAATTTTAATTTTAATTAATTGGAACTATTCCAACAATAAATCAAAATTAAAATTAGGTCTCTTTTGTTTCTTTCCTTTTGATTCCTAATCAAAGGATGCTTTGGTTTCTAAACCAAAAGCGTCTTCCTAAACCAAATTTGGTTTAGCCGCATCTCTTTCCAAAATCAAAATTTTGGAAGTGCGCTTGAGCCAGCGCTTTTACAAATTGAATATTTGAAAAGCCTGCGCCATTCCAAATCAAATATTTGAAAAGCCAAATAATTTTGGTTTAGGCACACACTTTCCAAAATCAAAATTTTGGAAGTGGCTTGAGCGCTGCGCTTTACAAATCAAATATTTGAAGAACTGCTTTTCTTATTCCAAAATCAAAATTTGGAAAGACCAATATTATTTTAGTGTCATGTGGCATCCCAATGGCCCAAACTATTTAAACCATTGATTAGCCACACGACACAACTAAACAAAGGAGAAATTACTAATCACAACTATGAACCATATTGAATCACAAAATACATAAAACAAAATTTAGGAGATCCGCTAGCATTGACCGGTCAACCGATGCCGGCAGCAGGCTGCCCTGCCGCCGCCGCCGCCGCTGGTGGTGGTGCCGCCGCCAGTCGGCTGAGCACCACCAGATCTCGTTTTTTTTTTCTTTTCGTGTATCGTTTTTACGAATAAAAATCTTTCATCTTTTAATTACGTGATTAGAACGATAAAATTAACTACGCAAAATAACATGCTTATTGCTTAAGCTCGAAGCTCGCTTTGATAAAATCTACGCGGGAGCGCAGCGGAATTCAAAATTTTGATTTCCTTTTACCCAATATCGACTTCGTTTAAGCAATAAACAAATAAGCTAAAAACGGTGGTTACCTTGCTTGATCTAAAAGATCGATGCTTTGACCGTCTAAGGAGAGTAGTTCTGCATAGAGCCGCCCAAGTGTTTGACCTCTACCGCTAGTCCACACGAACAGCCCGCCGGAATCCCAACATGGATTGCTATTGGAAAACTCCGGTTGCTAGACCGGCCTTTTTCCCCTCTCTCCATCTCTCTACAGGATGCTCTCTATTTTACACAAGAACATTAGTTCTTGGAATTGTGATGTACAAAAGAGCTTGACACTCACCTCTTATTTATAGTAGAAGGTGGCGTCCCAATAGAGTGGAGGAGAAGAAAACATTTTCCCAATAAAATAAGAAAAATATAATTGATTGATTTATCTCATTTAATATTCAATATCTTATATTAAATATTTCCAATATTTTGTCAGCATCTTATATTGACTATATTTATCTTATTACCATAAATCAATTTACACATGTGTGAAAATCTATAGTCATTAATATCTGATATTAATATATGGTAATCTTATTAATTAAATTGCACAATCCAAGTGTATCATAATACACTATTATTGGCGCCACTCTTAGCCTTTAATTGGCTTCCGGAATATTCTTTAATTAATATAATACTACGATTAATTAATTTACAAAATACATGTGTATCAATATACATATATATTTTCGACTTATATGTATTTATATACATATTTAATTAATCAACATAATTAATATCTTGTATTATATTTATTCATAATAAATAAATACCACCATATTAATTTACCACTATAACCTTTATAGTCGTGAGATAAAATTTCCTTATTTGGTTATCATCTATAACCACATTTTAATCCGGCTATATGTTCATATGTGTGTGATCCTATAGGATTCCGAATATGTTGGCCGTAGACACAAGGTGCAATTTACGAAAATGCCGTTCATGCCTAACGATCACGGGATAGCATCTAGCAACACACCGTGACCCCCAATCATCGGAAGTGCCAAATGCAATGACTACTACCTTTCATGTGAAACAGTTACCGTGTAACTTACAATCCTATCGTTGTAATAATATCCATACGGTCGTTATTCAAGTGTCAAACATTAACGACCGTATCTTATAATCTGGATATCATGCTCTCTCGAAGTAACTCATTTACTTCCACTTTGCAAAAATTCACGAGAGTAAGACATTCCTTATAAGAAGGCCCTTTCGGATATTCACCCCTACTAATAGGGTACGTGATTCCCAGACGACCATACATGTATATTCCGCATGCTTCAGTATCATACCCAATCACTACCGCATTATCGCCCCGTGGCTAGGGGAAACCTCAATAGTGTCAAAGCATGACAATCCCCACCGTGATGCCATGAAGACTCCGGTCTAAAGGATAATTACACAACCGCCACATAGTGTGACACTTAATGTAAGTGGGTCGATCCTAACGTCACGCATTCTCTAATACACGCCCACGTCATGGTCCAAGTGTCTCTACACTTCGATGAGACGAGATCTATCCTCGCCGCCTTAAAGATGAAGACATCCAATATGTGCTTGTCTGTTTATACTATCAATGCCATGTTTAATAGTACATCAGCCTAGAGACATTTAAGCATCAAACTTATTAAAGTGATTAGAGATCTCATCAACCATAATCGTCTATCCTGGTTTCTCTATCATAGTTTAATACTAAGGACGGTATCATATAACAATTCATAATTGGTTCTTTAAAAGAACATATATATATGACAACAGAAAAGCCATTTTATATATGTATAAACATAAAGAAATAGTAAAAATGATCCGACCCGGTCGGATCCGGTCCAACCCGATTGGGTTTAGGACACTATTTCAACAAATTTATCCTTTGCAAACCTTGCTGAGCTCGACCTACGAGGCTTAGGTCGAATCTGCCTTGCAGATTTGGAATTTTACTCTTGATAATTTTCTTAATCCGAACTTTCAGTCTCTTGAGTGCTTTATAACTGGAACATCCTGTAGTATGTCCTGTAGACTTAATTATTTGAGTCTGTCACGCAGACTTTATTAGTTTGCTCTTTGCTGATCAGGTTGAGTCCGACCTGAGGAGCTCAGGTGTCAACCATAGCGTTTGGAGTGGAGTCCGCCCTTCAGAGATCGGGCTTGTCCGCCTCTGAGGCGATGCTTTAGTGGGCATGTTCGTTTGATCCGACGTGGAGGGCACATATGTCATATTTAGGCGAACTGAGTCAGAAGTTTTGCTGACCTCGCATGTTAAATTTCTGCTAGTTGGGTCAGATTTTTCAGATCTCATGTGTTTTTTGCTGAGCCCTACTGGGTGGGGCTCATGTATCATATTTTAATGGAGTCAGAAGTATTTCTGACTGTTTCAATGAGTTTGAGCTTTTGATAAAATACACAATAGAACAAGTCAAATGCCCACTTGGTCAAATTGAAGAATGAAACCACACCTTTATCAGGAGATGGCATAGGAAAGTGAATGCCCATCCGCCAAAAAGCATAGAGAAAAGCCAACAAAAATAAGATTGCACTATATGCAGCTCATTTCTTTCTCATACCTAATATGAAAATCAAAAGTATGTGGTCATGAATGGAGTGAAGTCAACAAGATCAAACTTTCTAATACCATCTTTAATTATCAACTCACCTATAAACTTAAGTTGTCAAGGAGAAGCGTAATTTATAAATTCATATCTAACAAAGGCCAATCTTCAGATTACAGGAGATTACTTAAACCACAAAAAAGGTTTTAAAAAAAACAAGATTCAAGGGAGAAAAGGTGTAGCCAAATTATGAAAGGGCACGCACCACTGTTGCAAAGCATCAAATAGCAATGGTAATAAGGTAGAATGAAGATCAATAACATTATCAGGCAAAATAAGTCCACCTTGCAATTAATCCATCTGGCCCTGCAACAGATTAGATAAAGGTTACTCAAGGAAATCATCAACGTAAACTTAACTTTAGCAAATGAAAAGGAGTATTATCAGCAGCAGCAAAAAAAAAACATTCAGCAGCTATGCAGCACACAAGACAGACCGCTGAGGACATGTAAAATAAGGTATAAGCTAATAAGTCTAGTGAGAAACATGCAGTTCCAGAATCTATTTTAAGGTACGTAAGCAACATCGAAACTAAAAGGCATTCGCATTATACAACATAAGTTACCTGACTACCACTTGGTTTTGGATGGATACAAGTAACGCTAAAAACAATAATGAATTTATGAACATTTTCCATGTGACAATATGTATAATGAAACAAAATAGTAACATTTCAGGATGTACACTGCTACTTACTCCCCAATGGAGGTATCCTACTTTCTGTTCCTGCATAACTTTCATCAATTTTGTTCCAGCATGCTTAAAACAAAAAGATATAGAAGATTTAAAAATTGAATGTATATCCAATATTAATAAATGAGTAAAAAGAGGTTTACTCACTCTTTGGATAGAATGAGAATGATCTCGAAGAGGACAAGCTCAAAAAGATTACAAGAGAAGGCAAAGACCATGCTGAAAATTATATGCACGAAAGCCCTCTTTTTTACATATTCCTTGCATAACCTACGGTTCAAGAACCATAACCCAGCCCACCCTAGCAGAACAAGTGATCCAACCACGCATGTACCCTCAAAAATGATTTTCCTCACCCCACCCCATCCCATCCCCTCCCTGGTCCTATTATCTTCTGCCTTAGGCTTGCCCTGCTGTCTGATTCAAACTCCCGAAAGTACTAATACTGAACGAACTTCAAGAGGACAACAGAAGGAAAGCTAATTGATGCTTCCACGGCTATACCGAAAAGCCAATTAAAGGGACACCCAAACACTCTCACTGCTATGTATATACGCAAGTATGTACACCAAATTGCTTACTCTTTAAGAGGAGCTAAGTATACAAGCATTCACAATAACAACACAACCATCTGAACCAAGAATAGGTCTGATAACATTAGAAGAAGCAGCAGGAGAAGTCATAGCAGGATTCAGGTTCTGTTTCACTGCTTTAGGTAAAACCTGAGATTTCTTGATATGTTTAAAAGATTTTTTCATATAGATTTGGGAAAGGTCGACAACGTCGTAACACCGATCATTTCAGATTATACATTATGTGCATTGTTCAACGGAAATAAAGAAGATGGCATGGTACCATAACAACACTATAAAAGTTGCCCTAAAATTGCACCTAATAATCAGTATAGAAGTTTGATCAACATCCAAGCCAAGAAATCTGAACATTTCCTTTTTTCTTTCTCTTTTCAGCGACAACCGATTAAACAAACTCACTCTATCCTGCAAAAAAAAAAAAATAAATAAATAAATAAATGCAAATAATCACTTCTAGCTAATGGATCAGTTCTAGGTATCAAGAAGAAGCTATCATTTTTGTGTCTTGTATGGAATTCACATCACAGGCTCATACATTATTATATGATATGACACATAATAAAAGACGTTGATATGATATGAGTTGTAGCTATTAGCACACTTAAGCGCCTTGCTACATTAATAAATGGTAAAGGAGAGACTCCACACCAAAACTTCTTGTATAGCAGGGGTACATTGGTGATATAATTGAAGGGCTAATCATAGAATAGAAGAAATAATAAAGCTCAATAATCATAATAATAATAAAAAATAGACAATACTAATATCACATCAGTATGAAACCGGAAAGAGGTACAGATAACTGAAGATGAAACTCTGGAGGCTTTCTTGAGGCATATGAAACTCCTCTGTATCAGTCTTCTACCTTTGTTCTGGACCCACAATATATAGTAATACTAAACTTAAAGCTAATACTTAAAAATGGAATTATGAAAATAATGAAATATAAGTTTTCCGATGCATTTTGCATTCTAAATAGGGATTCTGTAAAAATAAATATAAAGTAAAAGCTTTTAATTAGTCTATAAAATAGAGAATCTGGTAGAAAGACATACTTTGTCTGATCGGTTAAAGTCACTGGAGATCTCAGAATGCCTGGACTAATCTTATACGCAAGGCCTCATTTACCCGAAATGATCAACGATCTCTCTTTCACATAGCTTTGAAGTTTCTTGGATTCAAAATCAAGCAATGTTTGATCTGCATTAGATAGTTCTAGATATAAGCTTCCAAAAATCATGATACATTATACCATTGCTTGTTATAAACAAGAACATTCTGGGATTATATTCTTAATCTTTCAATTCATCCGCGATGCACGTCATAAAACATACTCAATTGGACTACGGTGAAACGATTATGCATAATATCATATTCAAGTTGAATCATACCTAGGTTGCACATGTACGAATACGTGGATACAGGTTACAACCTACAACTCATCCAGACAAAATCGAAATATAAATCACACATCAATACATATCTTACACGCAACACACATTTTTTATACAAACATATCAAGAATCAAGACATGAAAAAAGACTCTGATTTTACACAATTTTAGCATCATACACACGTGATTACAAAGGTATATCATACCTTTCTCCAATATGGTATGAGCAGCATGAAAAGGAACTCATCGAATAAATCGGTTCCTGGAAACAATAGCCAAGTCATTTCTTTAGCATCATGATTGCCACACGTTATGCATATCTCTTTCACCAATGGCTTCGGCTTGATTTCCTTCATTAATGACTCAAGGAAAGAGGAACACTGGTTTTCATTGTCTTAGCTACCTTATGTAGCGCCGTCAATGCTTCCCTATTGCCATTTCTCTGTCTATCATTTTCAAATAACTGCACTTATACATTTTATATGATGAATCGAGCATATAGAAAACACTGATCTTTAGCATTTTGGACTTAAAGCACAAACCAAATAACAATATGGTCCCACAAAAGACATTGATGAGCACATAACCCATCTAGAAATCAGTGTTAAAAGCATACAAGACACACAACAACTTCAGATGGAATGTGTTTTACAGGCATCAAAAGAAAACAATATGTTGTCTCTTACACATCATAAGACAAAACCAAAATCATTACTTTGGGAATCAGGTCATTTCAAATACGGCATCCAAATACGAAAGAAACTCTAGAAAAATGCAGTAGCAAACAATGAAAAAAATCAAAATTCAATGAATTCTAATAATGTTAACCGAAAGCTACCACACCAACAACCCAGAACTCATGTGCGTAACAGCACATTCCATGATGAAAAGCATGTGCATAAAAAGAATGGAATAGAAGAATGAAACCTTTTGAGTAGAAAGTTGTTCCACCGCAATAGACCTATGCTTTGGCCGGAACTCATACGTGGCCCCACTCATAGGACATTTTGGTGGTTGTGTGCAACGGCCAGAGTGTGACGACGAGAGCTAGACAAGCTGCCGCGGGTGGAGGCAGATTGACAACACGAGCTAGACAAGTTGTCAGTTGAAAAGGCCTGCAGAGAGATAGTCAAAGTAACACTAGAAAATTGGCAAGCATATGAATGATGTAAATGTGCTTTGTTAAACCAATAAGATAAAACCAGTCAAATCCCTAGTCAAGTTATTTAGCCACACATCAAGATTCTTCCTGGACAGAGGAATGTGTGGGTGGGGGTGAGAAATAGAGCTTTGTGCTTCAGCTCCACCATATTTCATACATGTTTAATGCTAATAACCCAGATAATTCATGCCCATAATACTTGGACTCAGCTGTTTGAGATCAAAATGAAGTGTATATGTACTATATATACATATATATAGTTATATACACACATATATGATTCTAGATAATGAAGAAACGTAATCCTACCCCACCAACCCTCGATTCCCAATAGAGTAAAACAAATCCTGCTAAAAAAAATAAGGTCTATGGGTGTACGTCAAAATCAAGAAGATGTAAAATAAAACATAAAAAAATAAAAAGAAGGGATTGATGGAAATATGAACAAAAGATATAATAGGTTTGAATCTCTAAGGCGAATTCCAATTATGATACTGAATTCAAGTCGGACTTATAGAAGAAGGCTCGCCCGGCGAGTTCAAAATATGATGTCGAATTAGATTCGGACTTATAGAAGGCTCCCCCGAAGGCAAGTTCTAAATATGATGCCGAATCAAGTCGGACTTATAGAAGGCTCGCCAAGGCGAGTTTCAAATATGATGCGAATTAAATTGAGACTTATAGAAGGCTCGCCAAAGTGAGTTCCAAATATGATGCGAATTAAATTCAGACTTTTAGAGGCTCGCCAAGAAAGCGAGTTCCAAAATTAAGAAAGCTCGTCGACTTTTTAGGTCGGGGAGTTCCAAAATAAGAAGTGTGATCATTTAAGTTGCGAAATAAAACTCTGATGAGAGTTTGTACCTTGAGAGCTCGGATCTGGAGAACCGGAAGCTCGACTTGGATCTTGAAGAGCCGGGGACCTCGGCCGGATCTTGAAGAACAAGGAAGAAAACTCGCGGCTTATTTTGGCGTTACAACAACAACTTTACGGTGAATATCGGGCATCGAAGCGGACTCGATCGGCCTGAGAATTTGGAGGGCTTGTTCTTCCCTCCTTCTTATTCAATAAGGGCGGTGGAATTTGTGTTTCAATGGTTCATTCTCGGCAATAAACCGCCGATCTAGTTATTACGTTTTTTAGTGATCTGGCCGGCGGAACAACTTTACGGCAACGATCGGGCATTGAAGCGAACTCCGATCGGCCCAAAATTTACAGGATTGTTCACCCTCCTCCTTCTTCAATATGATGGGTGGTTATCATTTTTAAAGGCTCAATCTCTGAAATTAGCAGCCGATCTGATCGCTGCATTTTTGGTGATCTGGCGAGAAATAGCTACTTTACGTCGACGATCGGGCATTTAAAGGACTACGATCGGCACAAAATTTGGAGGGCATGTTCATCCTCCTTATTCTTCAATGGAACGGTGGAAATTTTGTTTCAACGGCTCAATCTATGGAAATTATCCACCGATCATTGCTGCGCGTTTGGTGATACAAATCTGGCGAAAGAAATTTCGGCGATCGGGCATTGATACGGACTCCGATCGGCACGAAATTTGGAGGTCTTGTTCATCCCTCCTTCTTCTTCAATATGAACGGTGGGATTGTTGTTTTAACGGCTCAATTTCTAGCAATTATCCGTTGACCTAACTGCGTTTCTTGGTCTTGAACAAAGTTGTCGATGAGAGAGCCTCCTTCTAACGCCATTTGACGATGTTGGAAATCTTCGATGATAAATCTGGGGCCCTTTTTCCTAGTGACAACCTTTGCCAAAGCTTTAAGAACAATAAAAGCGTTAAAAGAGGGGGTGTTTGGTGGTGGTTTAGACGCAATTGAGAAATCGTATTTCAAGTCGCTTACGTATCCGATCGTGTATTGGAATCAAGTCTTCGTAGTTCCTTAGGGGATGATTTATATAGAGGAGTTATGCCCTAAAGCATCATGGGCCTTGTCCTTGTTGGTCTTGGATTTACGTGTTTCCTAAGGAAAAAAGATAATTACGATTTAATCTCCTTAATTGTTGGAGATAATTATAGGCATATTTGAATGCCAGGATCAAAGTAGTAATGATTGAGGATTCTTTCCATATTTATCTGTTTATCACACATGTGGGAGATACAATTGAGGATTGACTTTGGCCGACTTAGAGGGCCCGAGCTGAACTGGATGAACCCTCACGTGTTTTGGCCGACCTACGGAGGTCGGAGAGGAAAGCCTAGCTGGTATCAACTCGGATTCATGTGTGTAAGAGGTTTGGTCCGAGAGGGACTTGAGTCGACCTATAGGGTCGTTCAGGGACATGTTTGATCACAAGTACAGGCCGACCTTGAGGGGTCGGAGGATTGTGACCGAGCTCATCTGCATTTCGGGTACTAGGGTTCTAGACCTTGATTGAGGCTTTTTCTATCTTTATTTATTATTATGCCGATGTGTAGGCGACACGTGGGTAGCTTCAATTTTTGGCATCTTCATCATACTTTTTAAACTATAGGTAGCAGCAAGATGCACCCCATATGGATATAAAATATGAGTTCATGAATTTGGCTCTTCCACTTAAATTCATGCCAAGGATGGGTCTATCTCGACCACTATCTCTCCATACCTCTTCCATCATCTCTTTGGTAGAAAGTGCAACTGTTGATTCTTACATTTGTGGCATGGATAATACTTTTCATCACACCTGAAGCATAGGCCCTTGGCGTACTTATATTAAATCGATTTAGGGTAATCATTTTCTGGATAAGGATTTGAGGTGCCTCGTCCCTCTTTTTGTTTGTTTCGTAGTGAATGGAGATAATCTGGAGCTGACCATTCCAGATTGAGAGTCAGTGCTCTTTTTACTCCATTTGGTTTTGGTTACAAAATTTCCCACATGAGCTCTGGCAACTTGTAATTCCCCTTCCAAGGATATAGGCTCGTGAATGCTTACCATTCCTGTGATTTCCTCTATCAATCCATCAATAAAGTAATCAACATAAATCCTCTCAATCAGATCTGGATTTTTCTGTGTCACACACAAAATTAGTTCTTCAAATTTTTGCTGATGCTCTTCAATGGAACCAGTTTGTTTAAGATCTTTGAATTCCCCACAAGATCACTTAGTATCTGCAATGAAAACCTCTTGCACAAGGCTGTATTGAACTCTTACCAAGTAAATAGAGGGCGACGAAGCCTCAATCCACCATACCAAAGGTCTGCTGCTCCCCTCAGGTAAATCACAGCAATTCGTACCTGCAAATTTTTCTCAATCTCATGCACAGAGAAGTAGTCTTCACAGCCCTAAAAAAAAGTAGTCTTCATATTTTCAAATCCACTCCTTAGGTCCAACCCCATTAAACGTTGGTAGATCTAGTTTAAGAAGCTTGTCGAGAGTTCATTTCTATTCATGCACCGCCAGGTTACTTCAATCTCAATGGATCTGCAGATTGACTGCATGCTTAGTGGGAGTGGGTAATAATGGTGGATTTGCCGAACTCTTACGGAGATTAGACTTCTTAACATCTTGGGAGATCGATGCCAACATCAACATCATTTCTTCAAAGCGTCTAGCGGATCATCATGTTTCTTCATGATTTCCGATTAGCGGACCTTAGTTCCTCAATGGCGCGGTTTCTTTGCTTCAATTGGTCCTCTCTTTGCTTTTGTTCTAGTATTGTCGGCCATGGCTCCACGGATCGAAGGAACAGTTGCTCGATACCAAATTTCGTGAAATTTGAAATAATTTTAATAATAAATAGCAAACCAAATACCCAATTTGTGCGAAATTTAGAAGAAAAAAGAGGGATGAGGCGAGAGAATTGTATTAAGCAAGAAGAACAAAATACATCTCAAAAAGCGACTCACTGCACCCATCTTCCTCTACTTTTAACACCCACTTCTCCCTCAAACAAACCATTAAGTTTTTTGGTCAAAAACCGGATACTTTATTAAATAAACATGGTCATACACAATATACATATCGTGAGAAAATCTAAAAATTTCTGAGACAAAAGCGTATGCTAATTCCAAACTACTCGGAGTTTGCGGGCTTTGCGGATTGCCTCAAGAATGAAAACCATCCCGGAGTAAAAACAATACTTAAACAACATAAGTGGCGAGGGTAAAAACGGTACTTAACCTATTATTTAATTTCAAGTAATAATAATAAGACTTTCAACGGCTATAATTGTGATACTATTGTCACTTCTCGCTGGCGTCTCCGCCCTTCCCTTCAATCGTCAGCCGTCGTCCGTCGTCCGTTATCCGCTATGCCCTGGAATTTCCAACTCCTAGACGTATGTAGAATGGTGAAGACGATCAAGCTCGATTTTCTGATTCATTCAATACACAACTTGCAATTGTGGTCGATCTCGGTGCTTGACTGTGGACAATGGAGGACTTTCCCGGTGCAACATGAAGGAAGATGACGGCTGAATTGGTCTCAATCGTAGTTCGTCCTCGCTGGCACATCAATGAAGGCATAATTGCACATAATCACAAGGCGCCCGGCTAGGGTTACACGAAGGTGGTTGAGTAGGTAGTGAGCGTTGCGTCCAAGTACTCTGCCGTCGTCTTTGCAACTTCTCGTCGGATAGGCTCTTTGGGTTTTATTTTGAAAAGTTGTAAAATTGTAAGCTTAAGCTTAAAGTGAGGTGTATTCCCCTTAGTATGCCATGCATTAACTTATAGTTTTTTGAATGACATACTTAGTAACGTGTGTAGACTTTTTGCCCTAGATCTTTCCTGCAGACTTTATTGTTCTTTGAGTTTGACTGTGAGAGCTCATTTCAATATCTGTCTTCTGACCCTCTTTTTGAGTGCATCGACTTTAATTTTTGAATCGACCAAACGGACTTAATTTTTGAGTCTGAGGTGAGACTTTATTTTTTGAATCTGACATGCAAACTTAATTTTTCGAGTCTGTCATGTAGACTTTATTTTTTGAGTCTGATCTGCAGACTTAATTTTTTGAGTCTGTCATGCAGACTTTATTTTTTAAGTCTGACCTGCAGACTTTATTTTTTAAGTCTGTCATGCAGACTTTATTTTTTGAGTCGGACCAGCAGACTTTATTTTACGAGTCGAGAGCGGACTTTATTTTTGAGTCGACTGCCTGAGACATAATTTTTAGTCATCATGCGGTCTTTATTTTTGAGCTGAGTCTGAGACTTTATTTTTTTAGTCTGACATGCAGACATAATTTTTTGAGTCTGAGGTACACTTTATTTGTTGAGTCTTGCCTGCAGACTTAATTTTTTGAGTCTGTGGCAGACTTTTTTTTGAGTCTGACCTGAAGACTTAATTTTTTGAGTCTGAGGGCAGACTTTATTTTTAGTCGGACCAAAGAGACTTTATTTTTTTGAGTCCGACCTCACGGAGCTCGATTGTCGATCCTATTCACTTATAATTTTCACGAGTCCGACCCGCGGAGCTTCGATTGTCGATCCTGGCGACTTATAATTTTTCTTTGAGCCCGACCTATGGATCTCATTTATCGATCTTGCGGCTTATAATTAATTAATGAGTCCGACTGCGGAGCTCAATTTTGATCCTGCCGACTTATAATTATTGCTTTGAGTCCGATCTGCGGGCTCAATTGTCGATCCTGTGACTTATAATTTTAGGTGAGTCCGACCCGCGGAGCTCGGTTGTTAGTCTGCTTCTTTGGATATCGAAAACCGATCCGGATCCGATCCAAAATTGGATCGTCGGATCTGATTCACGGCACGATCGAGGCGCTTTCGATCATGCATAGCGAAGCTACTGAATAAATTCGTATGCGATTATACCACACGATATGGTCTACATAAATAATTAATCTAACTATGAGAAGGTTGAATATTTACCTTAACGGAGAGGAATACTAAATTGTGAAAAGAGAAGCTACAATCTTCACGATTGTATCTCTAGCGACGATCGGTGGGCGTCGATTCTCTCCAATAGAACCTCCTCGAATATGCACAAGAAAAACCTAGGTTTTTCTCCTTTTAATGACTAAGGCAAGAAACTAATTTTTCTTCCTTTTTATTTGTATTGTGGCACAATTTTATGTTGTGAATTGTGTTAGGAGGAACTCTCTTTATATAGGAAAATAACTAGTCGAGAGTAATCATTTTAACACCACAATTACATATTCACGTAAGGAAAAGATATTTTTGCTTCAAAGTTAAGAGATAATTCCCAAAAATAAATCTCTTATTTTTCCATTAATTACCAACAAATAGATAATTAATTAATTACACATATGAGATAATCTAGGAAAATTTCTTCTCCTAATTTATCCTCAAATGTGGCGCCAATTACATCATCAAATTTAATAGAAAATGTCTTTTCTATTTTACATATTATTTACTAAATAAATAATATTTCATATTCATTAAATAGACCAACTATTTAAATTATTCTCGAAGTTCCATAAAATGAGAAAACACTCGCGTGTTAGGAGCCAACCCGGGGACCATGGACCTATAACCAGTAGCTACAATAAATTAAATAAAACATTCATCGAACAGAATATTTCTACTTAATTCATTAATTCTGGAATTACGCCACCATAAATCCGGCCCGAACTCTATCGATTATAGATATAACTTATTCTCAAAACGTCGAGTCGGGTCGTTAAGTGTCCATTGATATAATCAGTACATACAAACTAACCCTCCATAGACTATCCGTAACGAAGCGGGAATATTTCCGTAAACCTTCTTCATTACATCTTATCGTTATTTACCATTAACCCACTAGTGATCAATTAGTTCATAACCAATACGAACTCGGCCGATCGATTAGTTTCTAGGATTAACAAATAAGGGGATCGTCTTTCTACTTCCCGCAGGAAGGAATGGATTTCATATCTGTGAGACACACACTTCTCACTCAATCCAGAATAGCCAACCCGGGGACCATGGACCTATAACCAGTAGCTACAATAAATTAAATAAAGTATTCATCGAACCGAATATTTCTATTCAATTCATTAATTCCGGAATTACGCCACCATAAATCCGAAACTGAACTCTATCGATTATAGATATAACCTATTCTCAAAACGTCGAGTCGATAAGTGTCAATTGATATAATCATTACATCTGGACTAACCCTCCATAGACTATCCGTAATAAAGCGGGATTATTTACGTAAACCTTCTTCATTACATCTTATCCTTATTTACCATCTACCACTTTAGTGATCAATTAGTTCATAACCAATCTGAACTCCATGGATCGATCGGTTTCTAGGATTAACAAATAAGGGGTTGTCTTTCTACTTCCATGCAGAAGGAATGGATTCCATATCTGTGAGACACACACTTCTCACTCATTCGAATCAATCGTGCCAGCGTGAAAAGCCCAAGTCGTATCATATGTAGCCATATAACTTAGTGTGTGTCACACATGAGGATTAAGTTTATGGTTATACACTTGAAATGTTAGTCCGTGGTGAAGTTAATCAAAGTATGGGGTCTATTGATTAAACCACCATTAATGCGCCCAGAACACTTTATGGTGTGACCGTCTTATCGGACCGTCGACATTGGGTGTCTAAGTGAGGCATTTATATATGATGAGAGTCATATAAAATTTGGACCGATTTAATCTGAGTTTCTCATATAATTCCGTGATTGAGAAATCTTATTAAATCACAAGATGATCATATATGGATTAACCTTAATCTAAAGTGATTCTGAGACTCTACTTGTTTGAGATTGGGTTTGATTTGTTCGTTAAGGATCGCTCTACGAGGCGTGGTCGATTCACTTTCACGTTGGCACTATTACGAAATGAGTGAGAAGTGTGTGTCTCACATATATGGAATCCATTCCTTCATGCGGGAAGTAGAAAGACAATCCTTATTTGTTAATCCTAGAAAGCGATCGATCGGCCGAGTTCGTATTGGTTATGAACTAATTGATCACTAGTGGGTTAATGGTAAATAAGGATGAGATGTAATGAAGAAGGTTTACGGAAATAATCCCGCTTCATTACGGATAGTCTATGGAGGGTTAGTTTATATGTAATTATTATATAAATGGACACTTATCGACTCGACTCGGCGTTTTGAGAATAAGTTATATCTATAATCGATAGAGTTCGATTTCCGATTTATGGTGGTGTAATTCGAAATTAATGAGTTGAGTAGAAATATTACATTCGATAAATATTTTATTCAATTTATTGTAGCTATTACTTGGTATAGTCCATGGTCCCGGGTTGGCTCTTAACACGCGAGTGTTTTTTTCGTTTTATGGAACCACGGGAATAAATTAAATAGTTTGTCTATAATGAATATGCAATATTATTTATTTGGTAATTAATATGTAAAATAGAAAATACATTTTCTATTAAAATGATGATGTAAATGGCGCCATTATTAGTGATAAATTAGGAGAAGAAATTTTCCTAGATTATGTCACATGTGTAATTAATTAATTATCTATTTGTTGGATAATTAATGGAAAAATAAGAGATTGATTTTTGGGAATTATCTCTTTTTTTTAGCAAAAATATCTATTCATATGGGAATAGATAATTGTGTTAACAAATATCTTTCCTTGTGGGAATAGGTAATTGTGGTGTGAAAAGGATAACTTTTTACTAGTTATTTTCCTATATTAATAGAGTTCCTCCTAGCACAATTAAAAAAAACACATATTGCGCCACACAAATAAAAGAAGAGAAAAATTAGTTTCTCGTTCTAGTCATTAAGAGAAGAAAAACCTAGGTGCATATTCGAGGAGGTTCTACGGCGAGGATCGACGTCCAGTAGTCGTCGCTAGGAGATACAATCCGGAAGATTGTGGCTTCTCCATCTGTCGATTTACTATCCCTCTTTAATAAGGTAAATCTTCAACCTTCTTATAGTTAGATTAATTATTTATGCAAATCGAATCGTGGTAAAATTGCATGCGAATTTATTAAATGAGATTCCGTTGTGCATGATCGAAGCGTCTCGATCGGTCTTGTGAATCGAATCGGCGATCGATTATGGATCGGATCCGATTCGGGTTTCGTATACCCGACATGTGGTATCGGGCCAGGTTAAAGCGATTTTGCGATCATGATTGCATAATTAATTAATAAGTGGAATTGAATAAATATTGCATCTTTTATATGTTTTTATATAAATCGTGGTTGAATGTTTATGGTTGGCGAGATGGATTGGGGTTGGTACTTGTTTACCGTTAGATATATTGTAAACCCAATTTTTGGGTATAGGAAATTATGTAAATTATTGTAATTTTATTTTTCTAGAACAATAGTAGCATATTTATCGTATCATTCTATATAATTAAAGTCGAAGCTTTCCTTCAACATCAAATCGGTGGCGCATGGTGGAGGCGTGAGAGCTGAAAATACAAGACCCAAGTTCGACCCCTTGTCGCGGTTTCCCAAGTTTGACACCCTTCAATGCGTAATTTTAATTTTCTAGAACAATAGTAGCATTTTTATCGTATCTGTTCTATATAATTAAAGTCGAAGCTTTCCTTCAACATCAAATCGGTGTCACAGTGGTGGAGACATGAGAGCTGAAAATACAAGACCCAAGTTCGACCCCCCTTCAATAAGGTTTCCCAAGTTTGACCCCCCTTCAATGCCGTTTTATGCATTTTTCGAGAAAAGTTTGATTTTTCAAAAAAAATTATATAGCATTTGGATTCAAACCAGTACCCACGTAGTAGAAAGGAGAGTCTTTGACCAACTTCGGCTAGGAGACGACTTGTTAGAGGGACGGAACAGATAATTATTAAACAGTGCGGCGGCTGGATCTATTAAATAATTAGTAAACCTTTTAAGCTTAGGGTTTATTTATTTATTTATTTATTTAGTTTATAGATTAGATACGAAGTACCAACGGTCCATCTCGATTGGTTTATTTTTCGCATTTATTTTCTTGGATGATTATTTATGGATATAACCATGTCATGCATCATATTCATGAATTCCACTCCTAGCATATGCATACATGTAGAAAATTAATCGTGATATTAATTACGCATGTATGAGACGTAATTAATTTAGGTGATTAATTAAAACGAACAGAATTTTATCGGGATATAAAATTCACATGATAAAATAAAATTTACTCGGTAAATATAATTTTGGGATCAAAAATTATTCGAAGATTTTAATTATGTAGTGACTACATGAAAGAATTTTAATAATTGAAAAAATCCGGAAAAGTTGGACACCAACCGAGCAAAAGGTTCAAAATTGATTCGATGCGGTCAGCGGGGCTTGGCCCGACTCGACTTGTCCGACCAAGTGCGGGGTTAGCCTCAGGGGTCCGGCAAGGTCAAGCTATCCGGCGAGCTTAGGCTCAATGGGTCAACCTTAGCCCGATTTTCAACCCAGCACCCGCACTCGTGCGACGTTAGCGTCGGGGGTCCGGCAAGGTCAAGCTATCCGGCGAGTTTCGGTTAAATGGGGCAGCCTTAGCCCAATTCATCCAAAGAATCGTATATGAACCAAAGAAGAGGGCGAATCGGCTTAGCCAATCCCAACACCGTTCGGTGAACTTCGGTTAAAAGCTCGATCGGGGTTTAATACCGATAAGTTGGTGATTGCTTTTCAAGATTTATTGTATTCAAATTATTGAGATAAAATTCTCGATCCTAAAAGTTTATCATGACAATATTAGGACTAAAAATTCTTTTGTGAATTTTTGTTGTGTAGTGACTACACAAGAGATTTCTTAATAATCGACAAATTGGAAAATCATGAATATAGTGTCTCTAGTTAGGCGGTATTTGGAACCGATAAACTAGTGGGAGCTTTAAATTTATGATTTATTGTTTTTCGATCTGGTAGAAAATTCATAAAGTCCTAATGTATTGGGATTATAAAATCTTGGTGAATTTTAATTGTGTAAGCGTCTACACGAGGAATTTTAATAAATCCATAAAATTGGAAAATCGTGAATAAGTGACCCTAGTTAGGCGGTATTTGGAACCGATGAACTATTAGAAGGATTAATTTAACTATTCATGATTTATTGTTTTCCGGATGATTAAGAAATTCTAAAAATCCTAATAAGACTACCTATTTTTCAAAATAACATGTGGGAGAAGGGAAGGTGACAACCGACCCCTCGGCCTCTACTGTTGACACAAGCACCGTGAGAGAATGGTGACGCCTCGTGCCGCTTTGATTTATTGCCCTTCGGATGACCTTCACCGCTATCAAAATTCAAGGCTTGGTTTCGAAAGGATAGGATTTTGAGTACTCGTCGGGTCACTGACCTACCCTTCGGCGGCATACTCGGGGTCTACTTTAAAATTTGAAATAGTAGGTCACACTCTAAAGGATATTTTTGGAAATATCTTGGTGAAAGGAAGGTAATCAACAATTAAATAGGGATGTCGATTCCCGATTAATTGTTGAGAGAGAGATATCTCAATTTAATCATCACCTCTTTGACCTACCCGTCGGCGACACTGTAGGTGTGAGATTAAATCTTTGGAATGGTAGGATAAACTGCATTCATGACATCACGTTTATTATTCCTAATATTATAATATGTTGTGGTGTATGATTTGATTTATATTTCCGTCATAATTTATTTTACAACTACATATCATCTCAAGGTATCTAAAGCTGCTAAACACGATAAATTGGTGATGATGACTTAGTAAAAGTGGAAAAGTAACAAGAGCGTTAAACTCGATAATCGAGAATGCAAATTAATTCTTCGGAAGAGGATGTTCCTCTTGAGCCTACAAACTTAAGTGACATTGATGTGACTGCTGTCACTCGTGCTGAGCGAGAGACAAATTAAAATTAGTTCAAAGATGACGAGAATGATTTGACATCAATCTCCTTTGGACATCCACAGTTCACGAGTAGTGTCCACTCAAATGAATCTTTAGTTAAGTGGCCATTTCCTTTAAAGAAAGCCAAGAATGGGAAGGTAAATGTCTACAAGCGCAAGTCATCTAAACTAAATAAGGTAAAGGCTAAACCGAAATATTAATACAAAAAAGTATAGGATAAGGAAAGTGACTTCGGATTACTAACCTATGAATCCTTAGAGACTTTCTTAACCGAGCAATTTTGACTCGGAAGCTGAAGTTCTTTTATGAGAACAAGATAGTTTGGGCATTCATGATGAAGAGTAGACAGCGGCGATTATTTATTTAAGATAGTGGGAGTGATATAAGGAAATAAATTTGGATTTTAATCCTTGAATATCGCAAAATCTAATTTCTGTTTCTTGATTTGTTGGAAAAAATAGATTCACTTTCACATCGATAATATAGTTGCCTTAAAGAAAGTGAATATGACATTTGTGTACGATTCCGAGACACGGACTTTTGTCTGATAAAGTCAGAACCACTAAGTTATGCTGAAAACGTATATGTAACACATCATAAACTATTAAGGCAAATGGTTTCCGTATTTTGATAACGATTCTTCAACATCTATTAATTGGTGCATATATCCTAACGATAAGATCTTAAGACTGGCTAAGGGTGATTCCTATCTCCCAGTCTAAGAACACTATCTCAAAGGAAAAATGACTAAGTTACCTTTCAATTAAGAAAAGGTTAATAGATCTAAAGAAGTATCATAGCTTGTTCATATTGACTTTCGGGGTCTTATGAAGGATACAAGCTAGTGGGAGCTTTTGAGTGATATACTTTTTTTTTGTCTAATGACTACTCGAAACGCCGATTAGTTTATCTAAATATTTGGAGGAATCTCTACGATATTACCAAAGAAGCAGTATTCAATGCTCGGATATAAGCTATGGCATGGTTTTGTCACCAATGCTTGGCCTACCTCCGAGTGAAATGATTTGGTGAAAGGTTAAACTATAGGCTTTGTCTTGTATAGTTATTGATATGCTACAACACAACGCTTAACTCAATTAAGATATCGGTTGCAAAATAGCGGTTTACATTATTATGTAACAACGATAAGTCTACCTAGAATATGCACAATGAATTTGTGGATAAGGAGTGAATTACATTTACCCCACTTCACAAATAGAGGCATTTAGCACTAGTGCTTGAAGGTAGGGCCGGAGATTTTTCATACACGTTCGGATGTTGACTGTTAAGTGAAATATCTTAGTGCAATGAGTAAAGGTTGGTTATTATGTCCTTAAGATCGGAAAGTGAGCGGTTGAAGCTATCACGGCTTTGTCTTGAAGAATGTATAAATAACAACCTTGGACCTTGAAATCTGATTACTCATGTTTGAAATAGTGTCCCAAACCCAATCGGGTTGGACCGGATCCGACCGGGTCGGATCATTTATACTATTTCTTTATGTTTATACATAGATTAAATGGCTTTTATGTTGTCATATATATGTTCTTTTAAAGAACCAATTATGAATTGTTATATGATAACGTCCTTAGTATTAAGGCGTGATAGAGAAACCATGATAAGCGATTATGGTTGATGAGATCTCTAATCACTTTAATAAGTTTGATACTTAAATGTCTACAGGTGATGTACTATTAAGCAGGGCATTGATAGTATAAGCGGACTAGCACGTATTAGATGTCTTACATCTTTAAGAAGCGAGGATAGATCTCGTCTACCAAAGTGTAGAGACACTTGGGTATGCGTGGGCGTGTATTAGAGAATGCGTCGTTAGGCGACCCGTTTACGGATAAGTGTCACGCTATGTGGCGGTTGTGTAATTATCCTTTTGACCGGAGTCTTCATGGCATCACGGTGTGGATTGTCATGCTTTGACACTATTGAGGTTTCCCACAGCCACGCAGGCGATCATGCGGTAGTGATTGGGTATGATCTTGAAGCATCACGGAGTATACATGATTGGTCGTCCGGGAATCGCGTATCCTATGATTGGGATCGAATATCCGAAATGGCCTTCTTATAAGGAATGTCTTACTCTCGTGAATCTTTGCAAAGTGGGAGTAAATGTGTTACTTGAGAGAGCATGATATCAGTTATAAGATCTGATCGTTGATGTTTTGACACTCGACTAACGACCGTATGGATATTATTACGATAGGATTGTAAGTTACACGATAGCTGTTTCACATGAAAGGTAGTAGTCATTGCATTTGACTCTTCCGATGATTAGAAGTCACGGTGTGTTCTTTAGGCGCTATCCCGTGATCGTTAGGCATGAAGGGCATTTTAAGTAATTTGCACTTTGTGTCTACGGCCAACATATTCGGAAGCCTATCGGGTCACACACATAAAACATCTAGCCGGATTAAAATGTGGTTGTAGATGATAACCAAATAAGGAAAGTTTATCTCGAGGCTATAAAGGTTATAGTGGTAAATTAATATGGTGGTATTTATTTATTATGAATAAATTAAATACAAGATATTAATAATATTATATTAATTAAAGAATATTCCGGATGCCAATTTATTGGCATATGGAGCGCAATTTGTGTGTGTATAAGATACACTTTGGATTGTCTTGAATTTAATTAATAGTATTACAAATATTAATATAAGATATTAATATATATATATATATATATATATATATATATATATATATATATATATATATATCTTAGTAGGAAAACACGTCTTATCTATGCGAAAATGATTAAATTTAAAAATGATATTAAAAAAAACCAAAGTAACACGTGTATGCTAAGATAAATATTTTGATGAATATATAACATAATACTCTGAGTTTTAAGCACCCCTTTTCTCATTCATACACACTTATATACACAATACAACAGCTAAATGGCGTGTATTCCTCTTCAAGTGTTAGCAAACACACAAAAATAATCAAATCAATATTCCTCAACTTCAGGTAGAAACAGAAATAGACAGGTGAAAAATAAAACCATTATCGTCATTTATATGTAGAAATAAAATAGGTAGGTAGAAAAGCTACTGAGGTGTAACCCGTAATTCATTTAGACCCGAAACATATAACGCATAAAGCATCACACGGTTGTCATCATCCCAACCTCCACTGGGGAATCATAAAAAACTTGTTCATATTCGGATATAATGCTGATAAATATTTTGTCCGCACAATTTCTTTGAGATACCGATTCGAGTTGCACCCTCCAATTGGCGAGGCGACTTATTGTACAACATGTATTTGTGAAGGATACAAGTGGAAGGTTGATATGTGTCAACTCACACCTCACAACACCACTATGTGTGAAGGTAAATTTAAACAGCATCTCGCACCCTTCACTTGGTATCACCCAAAACTCTTGTTGTATTATAAATTTTGTCCCAAATTGGAAGTAGCTTGTAAGCAACATATCAAAAAAAAGCTGCCCACCCAATAAATAAAAATAAGAACAATATAAGAACAAAAACACTACAATGTTACCTCACGCGTGAAGACAACTCAATCTGCACAGGTGTAATACTAAAATATAGTCAATTTTCTGAGAAACAATATACAACAGTATAAGACATGATTAAAAAAAAATTTGTCCTGATTGCCCAAAAATAAAAGAATCCAACCATACCACAAAATGATTTGAAATTTACGAAAATAAAAAATAACTATGATCTGGATCCCGTAAATACTCCTATACCTTGTATCGTCGTCATCGTCTTCATCAAATGTAGTGCCAACAATGTTGCTACATATTAGCTTCTCACCGGCACAAAAATAAAGTAGCAACTTGCATACCAAAATAAAAATAAAAAAATAGAAAGACTCTTCTAAAAATGTGTAAGATATAGTCAAATCCAAATCAAAATTGGAATGAGAAAAAAATAATGCAATAATTACTCATTGATAAAGGCTACACCTTTCATGAACTTCTATTTCCTCTATATCCCACAACCGCAGAATTACTGAATAGGTGTAAAGAACAACCAAAAACAGATGTCGCACGTTAAAATGAATCCCTCTAAAATATCAGTGAATAAAGAAATAACCTTCTGTCAGGTATAGCGGCTGAGTTGGGAAATGTAAATCCCTATAGATTAAAGTAACAAATCTAATAATCGTGGTAAAAATCAAAGTAACATATCCACTAATCGAATTGCAGAAAAAACATAAGGAGAATTATAACCTTGACCAACATGTGATGAGAAAACCAAACACCACACTTGATTAGTAAAGACGTAACGTTTCCTAAGAAAAGTCTCCATCAACCATGAATCTTGGACATCCATGAATCCGGGTGATGTAAGGCAGCTTGCGAATGGGCAGTGGTCTATTTCTGTTCCCCACCAAAATGACAAAAACGTGCATATAAGTAAAAATGACAAAAACATGCATATAAATTACATTTGAGAGCTTGAACGATTTTGTTTACGGTAATTTAAGAAAAAATGCAAACCCAGGACCGATTGCAACTCAAGAAAGATGGAAGGGTTCTATATGAACAAATACAGGAGTAGTGAAGATCATTTAAAAGTGTAGGTATACCTTAGGGCAAGACTCTGTTCCCCAAGCCATAGCAGAAATAGCCTGCACATGTAGGAAACGATGGATTATATTTGCAGCCACTTTGTTAGTTCTTCTAGCTACATAGTATTAAAAGAAAAATTATATAGCTATGTGCCGAAAATCGGAAATAGGATCATGTAGCTTATTCAGACCTGAGCAACTCCAGCTTTGAGGATGTGAGTGGCACCTTCCTTTCTGGCGCAATAGAGCACCTCCTATAATTTGCAATCAAGGATTGTATAATAAAAGATTCAGATTAGAAAAAACAGAAAAATGACATGGACTACCTTGCGAATACTTCCATATTGAGACAGGGGAGTTGCAAATACAACAGTTTTGCACCCAGCAATCTGAGGAGCCAGTTGGAAGAATAACAGTGTTTCAAGTCAATGCACAAAAAGACCAAGAAAGCACGGGAATAAATTATGATGTAAGCAGAAGAAATAGCATATGATTGAATCACCATACAACTGAAAGCATCAGAGCTGTAGAAGGTAAAACAACAGTTCCACCAGGAACATAAAGACCAACAGAAGCAATGCCCCTGGCAACCCGCATACACCTAACACCCTAACAGAACAAAGAATAGGAAGATGACACAGAGATTCCACGCAATTGAATTTAACATGGTTATTTTACTAAATAGTGCCAGCAACATAAACGAAAACTTACAGGCATGTTTTCAATTGTTTTTCAACTGCTTTTGTGCAGCATGAAAGACATATATGTTGTCATAAGCTCGTCAAATGACTTTCGAACATGGCCATCAAGCTAGATGAAAATGGTTCATTTATGTTCAAATAATGGTTCAGACTTACGTACTCAAATTACCGTAAACAAAATCGTTCAAGTTCTCCAAAGTGATTTATATGCATGTTCGGCATAACCCGGCAACCTATTCAAAGGGAAACACATCCAGTCCCCTGTTATTATTCGAAAATTAACACCGTTAGTAATCATAAAAATTGGAAAAAAAAATGACACTTTATTTAAATCATACAGAACAACAATATTGCAAGTCTAGAGAAGCACCATAAGAAACACAAATCTTATTGTGGCTATTAAACAGAGAGCGCTATAGCATGAATGTGCACACAAATCAAACACCGACAAAAAACATCACCATAAAAAACATATATCTTATCAGCCAAAAATTGTCTTTAAATAAGATAGAAGAATCTTGCCTATAGGGGGAGAGCTAAAAATTTAAGCAATTGGCGAACAAAGGTAGAATGCAGGCCTAATGGTCAGCAATCAAACATGATGTAAGTTAAGACATCCTTGTGTAACCAAGATTTAAATAGAAATTTGATACATGCCTAGTCATTGTCACACAAATCTGTAACACATCATCCGCTAAAATACTTGAAATCATAGGATATTAGGTTGGATACTTGATATAATAAGATTATGAAACAATGACAGAAAAAATTGCAGTGCTCACCTGAGTTTATTGTCGGGTGAAATCATAGGGTTAAATTCACATGCAATAAATCCGAATCGGGATTCTTTCTAGCTCGGCTCCTGCACTGTAAAAGATCAACCGTCCACTTGTTCCCATCAATGCTAGTACTTAATCATCAAAAAATCCACTTAAGAAGTTTATGCCCAAAGCAGCTAGCTACGATACACTTAAGAGGGATCTGTCAAAGTTATTGAGTATTTAAAACAATAAACCCCCATATGGTGAAAACTTGAAAATAAATCATTTTGCATAGATCAACAATTGACGCATATTAGGTGAAACAATCACATGTTGTGAGAGGTAAACTGAAATTACAGAAACAAAACAATTTGATGATTCAATAATACTCATTTTCCTTTCAGATGAAAACAAAATCAGTGGAAAAAGCAAAAAACAACAAAATTAGCTATTTTTAAGGAGGAAAACAAAGTGATATACCTATGACTTTCAACAGTTTAGCATACAAATCCCAGCAAGATGAACAATTGATGCATATTTTAGTAAAACAACACAGAAACTTATGTGAGGCATAAAAAATGACAGATTTATCATTTCAGAAAAATAAAAAAGAAGCTAACTTCCTCCCAATGTAGGTGAATGGACAACCTCCAACTCCAAGCGTACGTTCCATATCATCGTAACCCGCCGTTTAAAAAATCCATTGATAACAACATGAGTTATGAATAGAGAAATTCTTATGGCAGAATCATCAAAATTCCTGTTCAATGCGTCGGATTACTCCATGGAGTTCATATTCTCAATCAGACACCTTGGTCCGTGGATGAATTCGAAGAAAACAACATGAAAGACATGAAAATTTTCATAGAGGAGGATTAGGTTATTTTGTAGTGATTTGTTCAATTTATCGGGAGAGAAATAGAAAATGTGAGAACATGAGACGTGAGATAAATGGGAGATGTCGTTTGACGGTTTTTTATCGTGTTAGAAAAGGAGTTGGAGGTTAGGAAGCAGGTCATGGAAGGGTTTTGTGGGAGGAGATCGTGGAAGGAAGGAGAGAGTTCGTTTGTGGGTTTTTTTTTTTGTGGGCGGTGGAAAGTAAAAGGAGGGGGGAAGAGTGAGGCAGTTTAAATAAAGAGTGGGAGTGGGGTAGTTTTTATGGGAGAGGTAGTTGTAGGAGGGTGGGTTAGTTTTTGGGAAATATGAAGAGGGAGTGTAGAATGTTGAACTCCCCACTCCCATTCCAACTCCCCACACTTTCATTCCATGATCGGTTTTTAATAAGGTTTTTTTTTTACGGGTTATCGGGTTTCAAACAGGTTTTCTTGTGTTTTAGAGTCGATTAATGGGTAATTGGGTTAAATCATTCTTATATATATATATATATAGATATATATATATATATATATATATATATATATATATATATATATATATATATATATATATATATACCCAACTTGTGTGCGTGTGTGCATGTTGGCGATGCATGCGCATATTTATGGAACATATATTAATAGATTTTTATATGTGTAATATATATATGATATATCTGGCATATGTAAATTGATTTATAGTAATAAAATAAAAGAAAGTCGAATATTAGATATTGACAATATCTTTGAAATATTCATATAAGATATTGTGATATCATCCTGATTTATTTGATATAAGATATTATAATAAATGAGATAAATCAATCAATTATATTTTCCTTATTTTATTGGGAAAAGGTTTTCTCTCTCCACTCTAGAAGATGGCGCCACCTACACTATAAATAAGAGGTGGGTGTCGAGCTCTTTTAAGACATCACAATTCCAAGAACTAATAGTTCTTGTGTAAAATAAAGATCCTCATAGAGAGTTGGAGAGAGAGGAAAAAGGCGATCTAAAGAACCGGAGTTTTCCAATAGCAATCCATGATGGGATTCCGGTAGGTACATTAAATGTGGACTAATGGTAGAGGCCGAACACTGGGCGGCTCTATGCTTGAACTACTTCTTGGGACGGTCAAAGCGTCAATCTTTTAGATCAACCAAGTAACCACCGCCTCTAAGCTTAATAGTTTATTGCTTAAACGAAGTCGATCTTGGGTCGATAGGAAATAAATTTAAATTCATTGCCCGTAGTGGTCGATTGACCGGTCAATCTTTGGCGGATCTCCAAACTTTTGTTTTGTGTATTTTGTGATTCAATATTGTTCATAGTTGTGATTGATATCGTCCTTTGTTTAGTTGTGTCATGTAGGCTAACCAATGGTTCAAATAGTTTATGCCATTAGGATGCCACGTGGCATTAAAATAATAATGGTCTTCCAAAATTTGTTTGGAATAGGCTGCAAGCCTTTTCAAATATTTGATTTGTAAAAGGCTAGCTTTATCCACTTCCAAAATTTTGATTTTGGAAAGTGGCGGTGATCTGAATCGAGAACGGGATTTGCCTTACAAGTTTTCTAAAGGAATCAATAACGAATAATTTTTTTGTTTTTGAATAATAATGGGAAAAGAAAGAAAATAAATGGGATATTTGATTACCTTTAGTCAACCGAAGGCTCTGATACCAAATGATATGATTCAAGAACGGGATTTGCCCTAGGACCTTCTAAAGGAATCAATGGAGAGCTCGAAACAACGATCTTAGATAATCCAATCTAAGAACGTTGGCAAGAACGCCACAACAGCTTGCTCAAGGCGATAAGTTCTCTGAGGTGGAACTCTACAACGAAGAGATCCTCACTCAAAGTGATAAACAAGTCAATAGACTTAATCAAATTTTCACTCAAAATTAAACTGTTTATAAAAGAACAACCTGGAGTGCCTTATATAAAATACAAATATTCATGAAACTAATGTAGCTAACCAATGTGGGATAAATTACATTGTAATTTTCGCCACTTTATTTTGTAACAAATCTAACTCAACCCTAATAAGCCCAAAAAGGCTATTATTTTCTAAAAATAAACACCAGCTTGCGATATACTTAACATACGTAGAAACTTTCGACATGAGGCTAAGGCGTTTTATTCATTAAAACACGAAAACTAAAATAAACAAAACAAATAAAATGTCTCGGAGACGGATCACATCACCCAGTGCCTAAACCAAAATTATTTGGCCTTTCCAAATATTTGATTTGGAATAGGCTGTTTCCACTTCAAATATTTGATTTGTAAAAGCTTAAACTTGAGCTTACTTCCAAAATTTTGATTTTGGAAAGTAGCTGAAGCTAAGCAAAAATTTGTTTAGGAAGATGCTTTTATTTTAGAAACCAAAGGCATCCCTTTTGATTAAGAATCAAAAGGAAAGAAACAAAAGAGACTTAATTTTAATTTTGATTTATTTTTGGAATAGTTCTAATTAATTAAAATTAAAAATTAAAATCGTTTAAAATTAATCGTTAATTTTATTTCGATTAAAATCATTTAATTAATTAAATGTTAATTAGTTAATTGATTGGATAAAATTATTTAATAGATTAAATGTTAATTGATTAATTAAGACGCAAGTAGTTAAATTTTAATTTTATCTTTTTCATAAGATTTTATTGTATGGATTAGATATAGTAGATATAATATGATTATATGGACCCGATTGATCGCTGACTTTCGATCCGATAGGATAGATGTGAATGATTTAATTTTTCTGTTGGTTTAAAAATTGTCTGAGGCCGTTATGAAGAACGTGACCTAGTTTATTTTCTGCATTTATCCCATTCCTCGTTAGCCCCCGCAAGCGGCGGGTGTATTGTATTATTTTATTAGATAGAATTAAATGTAACAAGAATGGAAGCGAGAGATGGAGACCAAAGAAAGAAGAATAAAGATCCCATTGGAGAATGACGATTAAAGATCCTATTGGCGGTTGCAAATACTATAGATTGTGACCAGCATGGTTTTATCGATTTGTATTCAAACCGCACTTAGGAAAAGTCCATGATCATACCGGTTACTTTACGCATTTATTTATTTTGTGCTTGTATTTATTTTATGTGATACGATAGATGCATGACTAGGCACGATCTAGATAAATGTGTAGGATGTATGTCTATAGAGATAGATATATTTGATGAGACCGTAATTAAAATTAATTAAGTGAATTAATTTACGTAAATACTTCCACGACAAAAATCAAGTCGAAATATTGTCTCCCAATATTATAGCGACGGTGAAGAGCCTTTGTTCGGATCCAACTGATCGGCCCTCGTCGGGAGTTGACCTACCACGGGTATATCGTCGTTATTGAGATATGATCGTATGAGATCTCACGAATATTGGGTTGCGACTTGACTAGAGTATTACGCGTGATTGGCCCTCGCCAGACTGCCTTATTCTGAGGCAAGGGGGTTGACTACCACATAAAGATGTGAATTGTCAAAGAGTTGACTAATCAACCACCAAGAGTCACATAGAGATGTGATTGGTAAGAGTTACATACCTTTCGAATTATTCCGGTTGATCGCCCTCATCGGGAATCGGGTAACGGATGGGATCTTGCCACTAAAGAATTTTGAAAGATTCTTGAAAGTCAATTGGGAGTAGTTGATCTAGTGGGAGCAAAATCATAAATCAAAAGACCATTTTTGATTTTGCGTGTATAAACAACAACACTCTTTTATTTTCAATTTTATGTTTTAGCAAACTTTATATTTATGTTTTATTCTCGATTAGTAAAACCAAATTATGACTCAAGTAATTTTGAGAAACGTTCTCAATATGGTTAAGTAATCTTAATCCTCTTAAAATAAGCAATGACACTGAGCCATCCCGTTATAGTAGTTAGAGACAAGAAGAAGATTACATAATTGATGCAAAGACTCCGAGACTTTAATTATTAATGAAAGCGGAAGCTCATGATATGATTAAATCATTTGAAATAAGTTTCAACGAATTATTCATATATTGGATACGATCCAAGATGATCATTCACCATCATACGATGACAATTAATTCAAACGTTGGATAAGAATGACCACATCTAATTTTGGAAAGGTTGTTTTCAAAATTGTAAGATTTAAGTATCGACTTAATTTATCATTGCTTAAAGGTTAATTAAATAGTCAATGTTTTGAATATGATTCAAAAGGTTAAATAAACTATTTAATAAACTTTAGATTTTCTTTATGAAAGGAAATCAAAGACATGGCTCTTGTGATCTTTCTTAAGTCTTACTTAAGACTACAATAAGAAACATTTTTCAAGTGCTTAAAGGATTAAAAAAAAAAAAAAAAAAAGGGAAGTTAGGGCATGTGCTTAAATAGAGAACTTATTGAAGTTTCTATTCTAGGCAAGTGAGTTGAGATAAATCTATCTGTTCAAGTCAACTCTCAGATATATGATATCTTACGAGTGTGATTAAATTAGAAAGATTAAAATACAGATATGGAAGGTTAAACAAATGTTGTAACACTTACCATATTCTCGATCTAGTAAACTGATAAGTGGAACTAAATAAATGTTATTATGTTCCTGTTCTTATGAAGAATACGTTACTTTCGCTATTTGTTAGACTTTAAGTAGACATATTCAATTGTAAAGAATAAATGTTATTCGATAAAGTTGGAAGGTCACCGAATCTAACATACTAGATTGTTGTCACTATATAGTTGATATATGTGATGAGATCTCAACTAAATATTTGTAATGGTCATATCCTTAATATTTGTGGTTGTTCTGAACATAGTCTCTCCGGAAGGGAGCGTGTAATTAAACGTCATTCTCGATGATGTTGAACCATATGATTATGAATCATGTGGGTAATACGTATCTTATCTAAAGATGATTAAAATACCTTTTATGAAAAGGTTATAACATCTAGAAAAATTGTCTAAAGCCTGAAACATACGATGTTCGTTGGCTTATGACAATTAATGCCACAAATAATTGTTTATTAGTCTCTACGACTATTTTTAGAAATAGTCAAGTGTACTCAAGTGAAGTGCATAATTCGAAAGCCCGAAAAAGTTTGAGCCAAGATTTAATACTTGAGATTGATGAGCTACTTAGAATTAATTTTCAATTGGATTGAAGTAATTAATACCTGGTAAGGTGTTTCGTAAGGTCGCCTGGAAAAGGAATAAGATTCTCCCTTGAAGGATACCATCTTTGGGATACGCAATTAGATTGTGCTCCTAAATGGAAACAACACTTTATATGATAAAGGTGTGACGCGAAGCCATGCTAAGTATCCCTTACCTGCTTTCGATAAGGTGCCACTATACTTAACCGACTTCAAAGAATAAAGGTTGAATAAATTCCATATTAGATATGGAAGAAGATAATGTTCTAGTCTATCTTAACCGATGATTTGGAAGTTGTCATAGGCAGAGTCGAAAGGCTTGGAGCCGAATACGACATATGCAACTTTGTGGAATGTCTTAGCTAGCACGCTGTATATTATTTACTTGTCCATGGAGCAAAATGTTTGTCTCCAAACATGTCATCTTCTAAAGGAAATGTTTCTTCCAAAAGAAACAAAGTGAGTAAATCGATCTCAAAAGAGTTTGAGAACCACAAAGATATATTCAACCATTGGAACATGAGTAGACGCTTACATATACGATGAGGTGTAGATCAACGCCATTGCACATAAAAGTTCTCAGTAAGTCCGTGGATAACCTCAAGCCCAAAGGGATGGTCGGTATGTTCATCTTGAAGAATGAATATCTCACTACTTATGAAAGAATATATGAAAGGCAAGATTGAGAGATATGGCCAGAGCCGTAATATCTCGAATTAGATTCCATTAGTGACAACCAGTTGTGAACCTGGTCCTGCCTTACGCATGGGAGTGTCCCCGAAAGGTCGACATGGATAGTAATATGATTACCATCAAAGCTATAGTGACGGCCGAGGGGTACGGGTGTAAACCTTGTAATTACCTTTATGCCGCCAATGAGCCCAGCCTAACAGGATGATGCTTGTTATAACTTCGTATCATGGCTATATGATGTTGTTAAAGACGCTGGGTAGAAAGCACTCGATGTTCATAGACGATTTACATGATATGTGAAGCCCACGAGATCCATTTATGGACTCAAACAAGTTTCTCTAGACGATTTCTTTGTTAGATAATCAAAGGAGTTTGATTTAGTCAAAAGAAGGATATGCCCATTGCAAGTATGGATAGTGGGAGCAGTGTTACGATTTTCTGAGTAAGGTATTGGATATCTCTCTCTAGAATTGTCACCCCATGTCATACCAATTAATGTTTGGTAGTTCAAGATCTTTACGAAAGCACTTGGATTAAGTGCTTATTTTTTTAGAAATAAGAATCTATAGCTGATAGATTTAATCAATGTTAGATTATAGTTTACTCTATATGATGTGATGCTAAAAGAGTTTAGCATAGATCGCAAAGGAGATACTGCTAGCCGGTGTTCTCAGATTCATCTATGTTAGGGACGTTATTCCTAAAGATAAGGTGAAAGATGATGATAATTATGAAGGTTTCTTTTGCTCAACAATAGAACCATCATAAAGGTAATGCCGGATGTTCATAGTCCTGAATAGTCATGAGCAAGTACGAAAGTAACTGGTGAATGTTTCGAGAATATCCTTAAACAAGTTAAGGAAAGTTTCCTAGTTTATTGAACTTGAATTAAATAGACGCAGATATACGCATATGTATCCTAAGTCTTACGAAGGCAGAAGGAGGAGCTACAAATTGGTTTGCAATCACTTTGATTGTTGATACAAAGGAGTCGGAAATGTTCTTAGCTATGGTCATCAGAACTCTACAACTTAGCCAAAACACAAGAAAGTGCCTTAGAGGCTAAAGAATGAGCAAAGATACGGATCTGAAGGTTCATTCCCCAACCTTGTGCGGTTCTTCCACCATTTCTATATAGCTGATATAGTAAGTGGATTCATTGCTTAAAGCAAGGACCAGGTCTCGCCGAGATTCGTGTGTGTGTGTTGAGGCGGTTCCTTTGACTTGGGTCATTTGGAAATGGATATGAAGATAGTTCGAGTCCTCACGGATAGCGATCCGCTTATGCTGCTGGCTGGGCTAAGTAGTATTGCACAGATTCTTGTGTTTCAACTTGGTCTCGTGTGTAATGTGAGTGAATGGTTTTAGGCCAAGTGAGATTGTTGAAATAAGTGTCCTAAACCCAATCGGAGTTGGACCGATCCGACCGGTCGGATCATTTATACTATTTCTTTATGCTTATACATATATTAAATGGCTTTTATGTTGTCATATATATGTTCTTTTAAAGAACCAATTATGAATTGTTATATGATAACGCCCTTAGTATTAAATCAGTGATAGAGAAACCATGATAAAGCGATTATGGTTTATGGATCTCTAATCACTTTAATAAGTTTGATACTTTAAATGTCTCTAGTCGATGTACTATTAAACATGGCATTGATAGTGATAAAACAGTATTAGCACGTATTGATATGTCTTCAGTTTTAAGTAAGCGTGGGATAGATCTCGCTCTATCGGGAAGTGTAGACACTTGACCGTGACGACGCGGTATTGAGAATGCGTACGTTAGATCAAGACCCACTTACACGGATAAGTGTCACGCTATGTGGCGGTTGTGTAATTATCCTTTTGACCGAGTCTTCATGGCATCACGGTGTGATTGTCATGCTTTGACACTATCGAGGTTTCTACAGCCACGGGCGATCATGCGGGTAGTGATTGGTATGATACCAAAGCACGCGGAGTATACATGATTGGTCGTCCGGGAATCGCTGTGATCCTATGAAGCAGGGATCGACATCCGAAATGGCCTTCTTATAAGGAATGTCTTACTTCTCGTGAATCTTTACCAAAGTGGGAGTAAATGTAGTTACTTCGAGAGCATGATATCCAGATTATAAGATACGGTCGTTGATGTTTGACACTCACTAACGACTGTAGATGGATATTATTACAAATGATAGATTGTAATATTACATGGTAATCGCTTCACATGAAAATGTAGTAGTCATTGCATTTGACTCTTCCGATGATTATCGGGGTCACGGTGTGTTGCTGAGACGCCATCCCGTGATCGCTGTGGAATGAAGAAGGGCATTTTCGTAATTTACACTTTACCAGGTCTACTGGCCAACATATTCGGAAGCCTATCACGGTCACACATACGAACATCTAGTCGATTAAAATGGGGTTGCAGATGATAACCAAATAAGGAAAGTTTATCTCGAGACTATAAGGTTATAGTATAAGTAGAATTATTACGGTAGTATTTATTTATTATAATAAATTAAATACAATATATTAATAATATTATATTAATTAAATAATATTCGATAATTTATTGATGGCATACGCATACAGCAATTTCCAGTGTGTATAAGATACTACTGATTTATGCAATTTAATTAATAGTATTTACTAAATATTAATATAAGATATTAATATATATATATATATATATATATATATATATATATATATATATATATATATATATCCAACTTGTGTGCAAAGTGTGCATTTATGGTGATGCATAAGCATATTTGTAGATATATATTAATAGATTTTATATATGTATATATATTATATATACACATGTATATATTTACATATTACACATAGTTTTTATATATATATATATATATATATATATATATATATATATATATCCAACTTGTATGTGTGTATGTTATGATGCATACATATTTGTGGAATATATATTAATAGATTTTTATATGTGATATATATATATATACATACACATTAATCATTTGATTTATTAATAATAAAATAAAGATAATTTTAATATTAGATATTTGTATTAAATATGTCAAAATATTCAATATAAGATAATGACAACATCCTACATTTATTCGATATAACATGCTTATAATAAATTTGAGATAAATCAATCAATTATATTTTCCTTATTTTATCGTAGGTAAAATGTTTTCTTTCTCTCCACTTCATAAGATGGGCGCCACCTCACATCATAAATAGAGGTGTCGGTTTAAAAGCTGCTTCTTATATATCACAATTCCAAGAACTAATAGTTTCTTGTGTAAAATAGAGAGCATCCCTATGTAGAGCTGGAGAGAGGGAAAAGGCCGGTCTAAAGACCCGAGTTTTCCTTAACAGCAATCCAAGGACTAGGATTCCGGCGACTGCTCGTGTGACCTACTGCAGAGGCCTTAACACTGGGCGGCTCTGCAGAACTACTCTCCTTCCAGACGGTCAAAGCGCCGATCTTTTAGATCAACCGGTAAATCACCGCCTCACTAGCTTAATAGTTTATCGCTTAAACGTGAAGTCGATCTTGGGTCGATAGAAATAAATTTTAAATTCACTGCGACCATTCCCGCTGCAGATTTCCAACAACCACAAAGAGTTACTATCTCATTTAATCGGACCACATCAACATTGGTTGTCTGGGGAATACGCGAATTAATCACTATCGAACCAGATCAAAATATCAATCCACCCAAATGCGCCTGGGAGTATGGTTTATCCATTGACTCATTGGTGGATTATACAGACTTTGCGCCATCGGGCGTGATTGATAACTATATGGTCTTTTGGAAGGATCGTATTGGATTCTCGGATAAAAGGAGGTTGGTTTAAAACCATAACCTTTAGAAATGGAGTTTTGGTACTCCACCTGCTCACACTTTTTTAGAACCACCCGAGTGCTCTCTCAGCCCACGAGAGTAATTGGATCTACATGAAAAAGAGTTGAATGGAATGGGAAAGTTTAACTTTCTAAGAAAAGCCAAGTTGTCTAGGGTAATTCATCGAGAAAGATAGTTCATTGCGGGTGATGCTTGAACTCTCTCACCATTCAAATTTTGCTTTGACTCCATGGAAAATGAGAAAGATTACCAGGGGTGATGCCACAAACTTTTATTGCTTAACAACGGAGCCAAGTTCATTCGTGCAATGTAAGGGCTTAGCTTAAAAACCAATGACTCGCCATGCTTACATCCATCAATGGATTAAAGCAAATCTATGGAGTCATTAAAATTCACATGTTTGAAAATACGCGCTTCTCACTCGTGATATTACTTAGTCTTTTGTAGCAGGCGAGAATCAATATTAGTAAAGTAGTGATACATTAGTGTTTATAAAGTAACCTCCGCAACAATTGTGAACAACATGGGTGTGTTATCTAAGTCCGAATCGATAAGCCAAAACTTCTTCAAATTAGACGTGGCCTATATTCTGTAAATCGATTAGAAGTTTAATTCATAGAGAACAAGATTCTTTAGTAGTATCCTATTAATCTTATTGTTAAGATGATGATGCATTTTCGAATCACAAAATTCAACGAGGTTTCTACCCAACCCTCACGGAATAATTCTCTCTTTAGTCTTCGATTATAGAGAAAATGGATAGATCTTCTTTGATAGAAATAGTCAAGTTATTAAAGTCAATCTAATCTTGGATTCAAAGTATTGATAGCGAATTAGTTGCATCCTCAAAATATCTTTAGAGAACGAGGAATCATATGCTTGATTGTTGGGTGTGAACCTTGAGTATCGTTGATTACACTGAGCCTTCGATTTTTTGTCGGATTAAGGATGATTAGAATCGATCGATCTCAGATCAAGTTTACTCATTGTGATGGAGCTACGCCTCAGAAAGCAATCCAAAGACGCGCCAATTTGACTCTGTTAGTCGTATACATAGCAACTTTGCAAAAGCAAAGAGGCAAGCAGGGCTTGCCGAAGTTCTTTGTTGGATCGAAGTGATTCCTGTGTCTCGATGAGCCGATACCATTTCCACTGCCGGAAAATAATTGGAAAGGTAGCTTACGCAAAGATCTTCACAATCACAAGAGGTCAAAAGCATATTGAGAGAAAGTGCTCGCTTCCTCAAGACGATCCCGTGAGAGGCGGCGCTTCGGTCCTAAAGATCGCCCCTCGAACCGACAACCTGTTAGATCGGGCTTTAACCAAGTCTATGGCATCTAATATCGCTCTGAGGCGCTTAGTCACGGTATGAAATTGGAGATATGGTTCACCCGCAGAGCAAGTGGGAGAATGTTGTGGATAGAAAGAATAAGTGGTGGGGTGCTCTAAAAACAATCATTTACTTGCCAACTGCCGGGCAAAGTTAGGAGATTGTTAGATATATGAAATGCCCGAAAGAAAATTGTTAGCAAATTCTTACGGGCAAGTAGAGATTGTCGGAAGTAATACGAAGATAATTTATGTAATTGTTTTTATAATTAATAAATGATTATTTATTCTCATCTTATTGCTGCTTTGTGCTCATAAGAAATACACTAAGAAAACCCCAAGTCAGATTATAGTGTAATCATATAACTTAGGTGTGTGTCACACATGAGGGATTAAGTTTACGATGATACACTTCTGAAATGTTAGTCCGTCAAGTGAAGTTAATCAAAGTATAGAATTACTATTGATTAAAACCACCATTAATGTACCTGAATGAGCACTTTTACGGTGTGACCGTCTTATCCGGACCGGCTGACATTGGACGTTGTCTAAGTTGTGGCATTTATATACCAGTAGAGTAATATAAAGGACTGTAGCTCGATTTAACTGGAAGTTTCCATTATAATTGTGATTGAAATCTTAGCTAAATCAGCCAAGCATGATCATATATGGATTAACCTTAATATCCAGTGATTACACTCTCCTACTTGTATTGTATAAGGATGAAAACTCTCTTTATATAGGAAAATAACTAGTCAAGAGAGCTTATCTTTTCACACCACAATTACCCATTCCCATAAGGAAAAAGATATTTTTGCTACAAAAGTAAAGAGATAATTCCCAAAATCAATCTCTTAATCTTCCATTAATTATCCAACAAATAGATAATTAATTAATTACACACGGATATAATCTAGAAAAATTTCTTTTCTAATCTATCAAATAAAGTGGCGCTTAATATAGTCATTAAATTTAATAGAAAATGTCTTTTCTATTTTACATATTATTTACAAAATAAATAATATTAGTATATCATTAAATGTAATTAACCATTTAATTTATTC
>JAOBSW010000769.1:0-70152 GCA_026214975.1 Gentiana macrophylla | reverse complement strand
CGGACACCCGAATGGCCTTGTACATGCAATCAAAAATCACACCGTTAAATACTATATATTATAGGTACAAAAAAATATGAAAAAAACTTTGTAATTTTCTTTGAAATCTTGATGTGATATCGCCGAACGATAAATAAGGCACACCAAATAAGTAAACGGGCATGCTGAAGGCATGCTTGCGCAAATGGCAAGCAAAGCAGAGACCGTAATAGCTTTGTACAAGGAATCAAAATCACACCGTTAAGTACTCTATGGGTACAAAAATATATACTGAAAAACGGTAATTATCTTTGAAGTATTTATGTGATATCAACGAGAATGATAAATAAGGTACGCCGGCGCAAACGGCAAGCAAAACGGAGACCAGAATGGCCTTGTACAAGGTATCAAAAATCAAACCTGTGGGTACAAAAAAAGTACGGAAATAAAGGTTTATAATTATCTTTGAAGTAACGATGTGATATCAACGACTACGATAAATAAGGCACGGCGGCGCAAACGGCCAGCAAAACGTAGACCAGAATGGCCTTGTACAAGGTATCAAAAATCACGACATTAAGTACTCTGTGGGTACAAAACAATTATGAAAATTAAGGTTTGTAATTATCTTTGAAGTAACGATGTGATATCGACCACAACGATATATAAGGCACGGCGGCGCAAACTACATGCGAAACGGACACAAGAATGGCCTTGTACAAGGAATCAAAAATCACACCGTTAAGTACTCCATGGGTACAAAAAAATGTATGGAAAAAAACGTTTGTGATTTTCTTTGAAGTACAGATGTGATATCGACCAGAACGATAAATTAGGCACGCGGGCGCAAACGGAAAGCAAAACGGAGACCAGAGTGGCCTAGTACAAGGAATCAAAAATCACACCGTTAAGTAATCGGTGGGAACAAAAAATGTATGGAAAAAAGGTTTGTAATTATCTTTGATGTATGTTGTGATATCGAGCACAACAATAAATATGGCATGGCGGTGCAAACGGCAGACAAAACGGACTCCCGAATGGCCTTGTACAAGAAATCAAAAATCACACCGTTAAGTAATATATATGTATGAAAAAAGCATGAAAAATAAGCTTGTTATTTTATTCGAAGTAACGATGTGATATCGACCAGAACGTTAAATAAGGCACGGCGGCGTAAACGGCATGCGAAACGGACACCCGAATGGATTTGTACAAGGAATCAAAAATCACACTGTTAAGAAATCATTGGGTATAAAAAAGTACAAAAAAGGTTTTGTAATTATCTTTGAAGTAACGATGTGATATCGACCATAACGATAAATAAGGCACGGCGGTACAAACGGCATGCAAAACGGACACTAGAATGGCATTGTACAAGGAATCAAAAATCACATCGTTAAGTAATCATTGGGTATAAAAAAAGTATGAAAAAGGTTTGAAATCGAGACTCAATGGCCTTGTACAAGGAATGGCCCGAATGGCCTTGTACAAGGAATCAAAAATCAAAAATCACACCGTTAAGTAGTCGGTGGGTACAAAAAAAATATGGGAAAAAAGGTTTGTAACTTTCTTTGAAGTACTGATGTGATATCGACCAGAACGATAAATAAGGCATGCCGGCACAAACGGTAAGCAAAACGGAGACCAGAATGGCCTTGTACAAGGAATCAATAATCTCACTGTTAAGTAATCTATGGGTATGAAAAAAACGACGAAAAAAATTGTTTATAATTTTCTTTGAAGTATTGATGTGATATCGACCAGAAAGTTAAATAAGACAAAATGGCGTAAATGGCATGCGAAAAGGACACCCGAATGGCCTTGTACAAGGAATAAAAAATCACACCGTTAAGTACTCTATGGCTACAAAAAAAAGTACGAAAAAAGCGTTTGTAATTTTCTTTGAAGTACTGATGTGATATCGACAAGAACGATAAATAAGGCACAAATGGTGCAAACGGCAAAGAATGGCCTTTTACAAGGAATCAAAATCACACCGTTAATTAATCTATGGGTACAAAAAAGTCACGAAAAAAGCTTGTAATTTTCTTTGAAGTACATACGTGATATCGACAAAAAGTTAAATAAGACACGTCGGCGCAAACGGCATGCAAAATGGATACCCAAATTGCCTTGTACAAGGAATAAAAAATCACACTTTAAGTAATCATTGGGTACGAAAAAAAAGGTTTGTAAGTTTCTTTGAAGTAACGATGTGTTATCAACCGTAAAGTTACATAAGAAAAATCGCGAACGGCATGCGAAAATGCACACCGAATGGCCTTGTACAAGAAATCAAAATCACATCAAGTAATCGGTGGGTACAAAAAAGTATGAAAAAAAGATTGTAATTTTCTTTGAAGTAATCACGATGTGATATCGACTTAACGATAAATAAGGCACGCCGGCGCAAAACGGACACTCGAATGGCCTTGTACATGTAATCAAAAATCACAACGTTAAGTACTGTATGGGTACAAAAAGAAGTACCAAAAAAAGTTTGTAATTTTCTTTGAAATCGATGTGATATCGACCATAAGGATAAATAAGGCACGCCACGCAAACGGCTTGCAAACGGACAACCGAATGGCCTTGTACAAGGAATCAAAATTACCTCTTAAGTAATCGGTGGGTATAAAGAAGTACAAAAATGGTTTGTAATTATCTTTGATGTAACGATGTGATATCGCCCGTAATGATAAATATGGCACGCCAAATAAGCGGAAGGTGAAACGGACACCCCAATGGCCTTGTACAAGGAAACAAAAATCACACCATTAAGTACTATATGGGTACAAAAAAGTATGAAAAAAAATGTTTGTAATTCTCTTTGAAGAAACTATGTGTTATCGACCAAAAAGTTAAATAAGACAAATCGGCGTAAACGGAATGCGAATTGGTCACCCGAATGGCCTTGTACGAGGAATCAAAAATCACACCATTAAGTACTCTATGGGTACAAAAAGAATGTATGAAAAAAAATGTAATTTTCTTTAAAGTACTGATGTGATATCGACCAAAACAATAAATAAGGCACGCCGGCGAAAACGGCAATCAAAATGGAGACCAGAATGGCCATATACAAGGTATCAAAAATCACACCATTAAGTACTCTGTAGGTACAAAAATGTACGAAAAAAAAGGTTTGTAATTATCTTTGAAATACTGATGTGATATCGACCAGAACGATAAATAAGGCACGGCGGTGCAACCAGCAAGCAATACGGAGACCAGAATGGCCTTGTACAAGAAATCAAAAATCACACCGTTAAGTCCTCATTGGGTATAAAAAAGTTTGAAAAAGGTTAGTAATTTTCTTTGAAGTCACGATGTGAAATCGACCACAATGATAAATAAGGCACGGCAGCGTAAACGGCATGAGAAACGGACACCCGAATGGCCTTATACATGGAATATAAAATCACACCGTTAAGTAATCGGTGGGTATAAATAAAGTATGAAAAAGAAGGTTTGTAATTATCTTTGAAGTAATGATGTGATATGGACCATAACGATAAATAAGGCACGGCGGTGAGAACTGCATGCGGAACGGACACTAGAATGGCCTTGTACAAGGAATCAAAAATCACACCGTTAAGTACTCCATGGGTAATAAAATAGTACGAAAAAAATGTTTGTGATTTTCTTTGAAGCAATGATGTGATATCGACTGAATGATAAATAAGGCATGCCGCGCAAACGGCAAGCAAAACGGAGACCGAATGGCCTTTACAAGGAATCAAAAATCACACCGTTAAGTAATCGGTGGGTACAAAAAAAGTACGAAAAAACGTTTGTAATTCTTTTTGAAGTAACTATGTGATATCGACCAGAAAGTTAAATAAGAAAAATCGGCGTAAACGGCATGCGAAACGGACACCTGAAAGGCCTTGTACAAGGAATCAAAAATCACACCGTTAAGTAATCGGTAGGTACAAAAAAGTACAAAAAAAGGATTGTAATTATCTTTGAAGTAACGATGTGATATCGACCACAACGATAAATAGGGCCCGGCGGTGCAACCGGCATGCAAAACAGATTCTCGAATGGTCTTGTACAAGGAATCAAAAATCACACCGTTAAGTAATATATGTGTATGAAAAAGGTAAGAAAAATAAGGTTGTGATTTTCTTCGACATAACGATGTGATATCGACCAGAATGTTAATTAAGGCACGACGGCGTAAACGGTATGCGAAACGGACACCCGAATGGATTTGTACAAGGAATAAAAAATCACACCGTTAAGTAATCTTTGGGTTTAAAAAAAGTATGAAATTTTTTTTTTGTAATTATCTTTGAAGTAACGATGTGATATCGACCACAACGATAAATAAGGCACGGCGGTGCAAACGGCAGGCAAAACGGAACTAGAATGGCCTTGTACAATGAATCAAAATTACACCGTTAAGTAATTGACGATGACAAATAAGTCACCTATTAAGATCCGGGTTACTCTTCTATGAATGATGAATAACCAAGAACCCTAGCTCAAGAATAAGAGGGGCGTGGGTGTGTTTATGGCTGAATCTAAGTGGTATTCTTAGATTGCCTCGTATCTCGTTATGTTTCCAGGAATCAAGGCATCGCACGTAGTTCCTGAACGTTGTATTTATAAGGACAATGCATGACCTAACCCTAATATGAGTCGGTTTGCGCTTCTATTGTCGATTTACCCTTAATTGGGCTTTACCCTTGCCCAAGTTATCCTGTGGATATTGGGCCAACGTAGGCTGGTGTGTGGACTCGCTTCGACAACGATCCGCCCGACTGATGATCGACTCCCGGAACTCACGCCCCGCGATCGCCCGTGTAGGTCGACAATGTGACCTCGAGCTCCTAGATATACTTCAGGCTCGAGGTCGACACGCGCGAAAGATGGCTCCCAAGTCGATAGTCCGACTTGTATACCTTACCTGGCTCATGTGCCTTAGTAAATGTTTAACCCAAGATGTCCACTCGATGACGATATATCGAGGTGCGTAACCCGGTATCGTCAGTAATCATTGGGTATAAAAAGTATGAAAAAAATGTTTGTAATTATCTTTGAAGTAACGTTGTGATAAAATCGGCGTAAACGGCAGGCGAAATGGGCACCCGAATGGCCTTGTACAATGAATCAAAAATCAGACCGTTAAGTAATCGGTGGGTATAAAAAAAGTACGAAATAATAGGTTTGTAATTATCTTTGAAGTAACGATGTCATATCGACCACAACTATAAAAAAGGCACGGCGGTGCGAACGGCATGCGAAACGGACACTAGAATGACTTTGTACAAGGAATCAAAAATCACACCGTTAAGTAATCGGTGGGTACAAAAAAAAGTACGAAAAAAGAGGTTTGTAATTTTCTTTGAAGTACTGATGTGATATCGGCCAGAACGATAAATTAGGCACGCCGGCGCAAACGGCATGCGAAACGTACACCCGAATGGCCTTGTACAAGGAATAAAAAATCACACCGTTAAGTGATCGGTGTGTACGAAAAAAAGTACGAAAAAAATCGTTTGTAATTTTCTTTGAAGTACTGATGTGATATCGACCAGAACGATAAATAAGGCACGCCGGCGCAAACGACAAGCAATACGGAGACTAGAATGGCCTTGTACAGGTTTTGAAAAATTACGCCGTTAAGTAATCTGTGGGTACAAAACAAGTACAAAAAAAGGTTTTTAATTTTCTTTAAAGTACTGATGTGATATCGACCATAACGATAAATAAGGCATGGGTGTGCAAAAGGCAGGCGAAACGGACACCCGAATGGCCTTGTACAAGGAAAAAAACACACCGTTAAGTAATAGGTGGGTACAAAAAAAGTATGAAAAAAGGTTTGTAACGATGTGATATCGACCACAATGATAAACAAGGCACAGCGGCGTAAACGGCATGAGAAACGGACACCCGAATGGCCTTGTACAAGGAATCAAAAATCACACCGTAAGTAATCGGTGGGTATAAAAGAAGTATGAAAAATAATTTATGTAATTATCTTTGAAGTAACGATGTAATATCGACTACAACGATAAATAAGGCTCGGCGGTGCAAACGGCAAGCGAAACGGACACTAGAATGGCCTTGTACAAGGAATCAAAAATCACACCGTTAAATACTATATGGGTACAAAAAAAAGTATGAAAAAAACGTTTGTAATTTTTTTTGATGTACTGATTGTTAGGAAATCTACGTGGGAACGCAGCGGAATTTAAAATTTTATTTCCTTTTAACCAGGATCGACTTCGTTTAAGCAATAAACAAATAAGCTAGTAGACTGTTGTTACCTTGGTTGATATAAAAGATCGACACTTTGACCGTCTAAGGAGAGTAGTTCTGCATAGAGCCGCCCAAGTGTTCGGCCTCTACCGCTAGTCCACACGAATAGCCCCGGAATCCCATCATGGATTGCTATTGGAAAACTCCGGTTGCTAGACCGGCCCTTTTCCCCTCTCTCCATCTCTCTATAGGATGCTCTCTATTTTACACAAGAACTATTAGTTCTTGGAATTGTGATGTACAAAAGTGCTTGACACACACCTCTTATTTATAGTGAGAGAAGAAAACATTTTCCCAATAAAATAAGGAATATATAATTGATTGATTTATCTCATTTATTATAATATCTTATATTAAATAAATCTAGGATATTGTCAATATCTTATATTGAATATTTCCAAGATATTGTCAATATCTAATATTGACTATCTTTAATTTATTACCATAAATCAATTTACACATGTGTATATATACATATATATTACACAAATCAATCTATATATAAATATCATATACACGCACACTACATGCGCATGTGCATGCAAATCATTAATTTGATTTACACTAGTGCACACGCATACAAAGATATTTACATATATATATATATATATATATATATATATATATATATATATATATATATCCAATAATCGGTAATATTATTAATTAAATTGCACAATCCAAGTGTATCTTATACACACACAAATTATGCCACCTTAGCCAATAAATTGGCATCCGAATATTTTTAATTAATATAATATTATTAATATCTTGTATTTAATTTATTCATAATAAATAAATACCACCATATTAATTTACTTACTATACCCTTTATAGTACGAGATAAACCTTCCTTTTGGTTATCATCTATAACCACATTTTAATCCGCTAGATGTTCTTATGTGTGTGACCCAATAGGCTTCCGAATATGTTGGCCGTAGACACAAAGTGCATATTACGAAAATGTCCTTCATGCCTAACGATCACGGGATAGCGTCTAGAAACACACCGTGACCCCCAATCATCGGAAGAGTCAAATGCAATGACTACTACCTTTCATGTGAAATAGTTACCGTGTAACTTACAATCCTATCACTTGTAATAATATCCATACGGTCGTTAGTCGAGTGTCAAAACATGAACGACCGTATCTTATAATCTGGATATCAAGCTCTCTCAAGTAACACATTTACTCCCACTTGCAAAGATTCACGAGAACTAAACATTCCTTATAAGAAGGCCATTTCGATATTCGATCACAATCATAGGATACGCGATTCCCGCATTTACCAATCATGTATACTCCGCGTGCTTCAATATCATACCCAATCACTACCGTATGATCGCCCGTGGCTTGGGAAACCTCAATAGTGTCAAAGCATGACAATCCACACCGTGATGCCATGAAGACTCCGGTCCAAAGGATAATTACACAACCGCCACATAGTGTGACACTTAACCATGTAAGTGGGTCGGTCTAACGACGCATTCTCTAATACACGCCCACGCATACCCAAGTGTCACTACACTTCGATAGATTTAGATCTATCACCGCCCCAAAGACAGAAGACATATATACGTGCTAGTATGTTTGTACTATCATTGTCCTATTTAATAGTACATCACCTCAGAGACATTTAACTATCAAACTTATTAAAGTGATTAGAGTTCTCATCAACCATAATCACCTATCATGGTTTCTCTATCACGCTTAATACTAAGGACGCTATCGATAACAATTCATAATTGGTTCTTTAAAAGAACATATATATGACAAATGACAAGCCATTTAATATATGTATAAACATAAAGAAATAGTAGATATGCTCCGACCGGTCGATCCGGTCCAACCCGATTGGGTTTAGGACACTATTCCAACAATCTCCCACTTGGCCTAAAACCAATCACTAGCACACACAAGACCAAGTTGAAACACAAGAATCTCATGCAATACTGTGAACTCACCCCTAGCCATAAACGGATCGCTATCCGTGGGGACTCAGACTATTTTCATATCACGTTCCATATGATCAAGTGCAAGGAACTGCCTCAACACACACATGAATCTCCGATGAGACCCTGGTCCTTGCTTCAAGCAATGAATCCACTTACTATATCAGCTATATAGAAAAGGTGGAAGAACCGTACAAGGTTCAGGAATGAACCTTCTAGATTCTTGTACTGCTCCCGCTACGCCTCTAAGGCACTACTGTGTTTTGGCTAAGTTGTAGAGTTTACAGTGACCCATAGGCTAGAACATTTCCAGCTCACTGTATCACTTAAACAAAGTGACTACAAACCCAGACTGTAGCTCCTACTCACCTTCATAAGATTCAAGATATACATCTCAGATAACTATATTTATCCTGATTCCATGTTTCGATAAACTAGGAAACCATCCTTAACTTGTTTAAGGATGTTCTCGACATTCACCAGATATACTTTCATACTTGCTCATGACTCTTCATGAAGTATGAACATCTGACATAACTCTTATGATGGTTCCTATCGCAGTAGCAAAGGAAACCTTCATAATTATCATCATCTTTCACCTTATCTTTAGGACTAACATCCTAACATAGATAGATCTTGAGAACACCGGCTAGCAGTATCCCCTTCGAGATCTATGCTAAACTCTTTTAGCATCACATCTATATAGGTAAACTATAATCTAATTGCAGTTAAATCTATCGCTATAGATTCCTATTTCTAAAAATAAGAACTGCCTATCCAAGTGCTTTCGTAAAGACCTTGAACTACCAAACATTTATTGACTGTGACATTGGGTGATTATTCTCGAGAGAGATATCCAATACCTTACTCAAAAATTGTAACACACTCCCACTATCCATCTTGCACATTGGGGCATATCCTTCTTTTGACTAAATCAAACTCCTTTTATTATCAAACAAAGAAATCATCTAGGGAAACTTGTTTGAGTCCATAAATGAATCTCGTGGGCTTACATATCATGTCATCGCTTATGAACATCGAAGCCGCCCAATGTCTTCAACACTTTCATGTAGTCATGATACGGTTATAACAAGCATAGTCTAAATAGAACTAGGGTCACTTTACAGGGGACATTCCTCTAGGTAAGACAGACTAGGTTCATAACCCGGTTGTCACCGATGGAATCTAATTCGAGATATTATGGCTCCCGAAATATCTCTCAATCTTGCCTTCCAACATTATTTCGTAAGTCGTGAGATATTCATTCTTCAAGATGAACATACCAATAGCCCTTTTGGGCTTGAGGTTATCCATGCACTTCTGAGTAACTTTTGTGTGCTCGAGGCGTTGTTCTACACCTCATCACTATGCGTGTCCGCTCACGCTTAAATGGTTGAATATATCTTTGTGGTTCTCAAACTACTTTTGAGATCTAATTTACTCCCACTGCTTCTTTTGGAAGAAACACTTCTCTAGAAGACAAAGATGTTTAGAGACAAACACCTTTTGCTCCATGGACGAGTAAATAATATCTAGCGTGCTTGCTAGCTAAGACATTCCAAAAAGTTGAATATGTCGTACTAGGCACCAAGCCTTTCTGACTTTGCCTATGAAAACTTCAAATCATCGGTTAAGATAGATTTGACATTATCCCCTTCCATATCTAATATGGAATTTATTCAACCTTTATTCTTTGGAACTCGGTTACGTATAAGGGCTCTATCCCGAAAAGGGTAAGGGATACTTCGCATGGCTTGCGTCACACCTTTATCATATAAAGTGTTGTTTCCATTTTTCGAACACAATCTAATTGCGTATCCCAAAGATGGTATCCTTCAAAGGAAGAATCGTATTCCTTTTTAGACGACTTCTGAAACACCCTTCAGGTATTAATTACTTCAATCCAATTGAAGATTAATTCCTAAGTAGCTCATCAATCTCATATTCGTACTAGCTCGAACTTTTCGGGCTTTCCGAATTATGCCCTTCACTGAGTACTCTTGACTATTTCTAAAAATAGTCATGGAGACTAATAAACAATTATTTGTGGCATTAATTGTCACAAGCCAACAAACATCGGTATGTTTAGGCTTTGGACAACTTTCTAGATTTTATAACCTTTTCATAAAAGGGTATTTTAGTCATATTTAGATAAGATACGTATTACCCACATGATTCATAATCATATGGTTCAACATCATCAGAATGACGTTTAGTTACACGCTTTCCTTCCAGAGAGACTATGTCTAGAACAACCACAAATATTAAGGATAACAGTCATACAAATATTTAGCTGAGATCTCATCACATATATCAACTATATAGTGACATCAATCGAGTATGTTAGATTCAGTGACCTTCCAACTTTATCGGAATAACATTTCTTCTTTACAATTGAATATGTCTACTAAATCCTAACAAATAACTGAAAGTATGTTCTTCATAAGAACCGGAACATAATAACATTTATTTAGTTCTCTTATCAGTTTACTAGATCCAGAATATGGTAAGTGTTACAACGTTTGCTTCACCTTCCATATCTGTATTTAATCTTTCTAATTTAATCACACTTGCAAGATATCATATATCTAAAAGTTGACTTTCACATAGATAGATTTATCTCAACTCACTTGCCTAGAATAGAAACTTCAATAGGTTCTCTATTTAAGCACATGCCCTAACTTTCCTTTTTAATCCTTTAAGCACTTGAAAATTGTTTCTTATTATAGTCTTCGTAAGACTTAAGAAAGATCACAAGAGCCATGTCTTTAATTTCCTTTCATAAAGAAAATCTAAAGTTTATTAAGTAGTTTTTTATCCTTTTGAATCGTATTCAAAACATTGACTACTTAATTAACCTTTAAGAAATGATAGAATTAAGTCGATACTTAAATCTTACAATTTTGAAAACAACCTTTCCAAATTATATGTGGTCATTCTTATTCAACGTTTGAATTAAAATGTCATCGTATGACTGAATGATCATCTTGGATCGTATCCAATATATGACTAATTTGTTGAAACTTATTTCAAATGATTTAATCACATCATGAGCTTCCGCTTTCATTAATAATTAAAGTCTCGGAGCACTGCATCAATTATGTAATCTCCTTGTCTCTAACTACTATAACGGGATTGCTCATGTCATTGCTTATTTTGAAAGGATTAAAATTACTTAACCATATTTGAGAAATTTTCCCAAAATTAACAGTCCTAATTTGGTTTTACTAATCGAGAATTAAACATAAATATAAAGTTTCCTAAAACTACAACATAAAAATGAAAATAAAAGAGTGTTGTTGTTTATACACGCAAAATCAAAAATGGTCTTTCGGTTTATGATTTTGCTCCCACTAGTCAACTACTCCCAATTGACTTTCAAGAATTATTAATTTCTTTTGTGGACAAGATCCCACTAAACTACTGCGACCCCCGCTTTGGCTGGTGGGCCAAAAATAGTCTAATAGGTAGACAACATCCCTTTGTCAATCGTATCCTATACGACTCTTGTTGTTTGACTAGTCAACTCTTTGACAATTTTCATCTTATGAAATAGTCAAACCCTTGCCTCTAAAATCCAAATGACCCCGTTTTGGCTGGTGGCCGAGAGAATTCTTAGTCAAGTCATAACCCCAATATTCGTGAGATCTCATACGATCATATCTCGATAATGACGATATACCCGAGGTAGGTCAACCCCTGCTTTGGTCGATGAGTTGGATCCGAACAAGGGCTCTTCACCGTCATTATAATATGGGGAGGCAATTTCAACTTTGTTGGTCCCTTGAAAAGGCTTTGGTTAATTTTAGAGGGGGGCGGGAGTGAATAAACTTAACACTTAAAACTTTGGAGTTAACAAATTACGCAACTTCAAGAATCAAAACTTCATGAGTCTGCTTGATACCTCGTTAGCTCACTTGATAAATGATAGAGTCTCACTGATAGTTGAGTTTGCTGAATTTGTGCAGCGGAATAATATCAAAATTAAGCCTTGTTACTTGTTGTTAAATATGATACTAAGTATTGGATACTCAGTAGTGTGTGTGTGTAATTTCAGTTGCTAGATTTAGTAGGTTGATGTGTAAAATAAACTAAGTGCGAGAATGTAAATGCTTAAAGTAAGTAGGAAGATTTTATAGTGGTTCCGTGGTGTAATCCTCGTCACCCACTCTTCTCTTGTGATGTTGGAGGAAATTCACTAGAGATCTTTGATGTTGCAGCTACAAAGATTCCTAAGGTTGCTTGTCCTTCACCAATAACTATGGCTTCACAAGCTGAAAACTTGGAACATGTAGGATTGCTGCTCCCGAGTCTTCCACTGGTCTTTGAAGGGTAGGATTGCCTCTTCACCACTCCTCCACAAACAACAACAAAGATTTCACACAACTTGTGCTTCACTGTCTTCGATGGTTCTTTATAAAATAAAGATTGAATCCAATAAATGATTCATTTGTAGCAAATGATTAGGATGATATAATCAAGAGCCTTTTGCGCCTTCAAGTGTGTATGCTTGATGTAGCTTGAATACAGAATACACTTGAATAATTTCTCTGGATCAGTAGCTTTAAGTTCAAGAAGTTCAAAGGGGTGTTTTTCACTTCAAATTGCCTCTTCAAAGTTTATCAAATTTCATCATCTTGTTTCGAGTTGAAGGTCCTCTATTTATAGGTAGGAGAACATGTGACTTGTATTTGAAATTCAAAAGTAACTGCTCTCGTTTTTGTCCCATCTGATTTGCTTTCTATCACTATTCATAGGACTGACAGTAGCAGAATTCTTTTTTGACAGTACAGTCTATCCACCCTTTGACTTATAACAATTGGATAAAAATCTGAATCATCCCAACGTTCTTTTAATCTCAGCCTTTGATTTGTTTGATAGGTCAGAGGTAGTTGGCTGTCCTTATCCATGTAATCTTCCAATATAATCTTGAATTAATCGAGGTATAATATCAAAGAGTTCATCATCTGAGATACCTATCGATCACTTGAATAGCAATTTGCTGTGTATAAAATGAAATGCAGCTGATTTCTTTTATCTAACTTTTATTTGTGAAGTTAGATTACACCTTTTTAAGTATAACCAAGTTCCAAACATCATCCAACTTATGGAACTTAGACCTTGTACACAAGGTATATGTAATCAGTTTAGGTCATCACAGACTTGCCTAAATTCTGATTCCATATCCTTGAATTAAATTACTAAGTTTGATCCCTTAGTCTTCTGTAACTGAGTTTGACCCCTCAGCCTTCAGTCTTCAGCAGGTTCCAGAAAATTCTACTGACCTAACTACCCTATTGATATTTGACCAGTCTGCTGATATGAATCAGCAGCCTATTACAGTGCTTGTTTGATCAAACCTATTTATGAATCAAACTCTAATAAACCTATACATTTGATCTAGACATCTTTTTGCCTTTGCACTATAACAGCTAGTCTGGCACTCATCATCAAAACATAGAAATAATTCCAACAATTTCCCCCTTTTTGGTGATGATGCCAATACCCTCACCTAACAGCAAATCAAAAAGATATAAAACAAAAACAGAACAAATATAGTCATCTTTCATTATAATCATTTGTTCAAAGATATTACTGATCTAGAATCAAAGAAAAACATAATGCGCTTAAAGTATCTTTGATCTCACTCTTCTCTCCTTTCTTGTCTAGCTTTCTCTTGTTCTTGGTATTCTCTGATTTCTCTCACCATATCTCTCATCCAATCATTTTCAATCAGAGAGAAGTCAATATGAGGATTTACTTGTTTCCACCAATGCCATGCTTCAGGTAGAGTAAGGGATATTTGATTTACCTTGAAGCCTAACCTCATATACACTTCTTTAAATTCATTCACTGAATCATTTGCCTTTGTGGTAGGTATACCTATTCCACTTCTACCACCTCTGTGTTTGACCCTCATGGATTTGATTCCTGCTTCCCAAAACTTTAGTCCCAAAAATGAGTTCAGACCTTCATGGAATCCCTGTTCATGATAGGGTCTATGTCTGTAATTGTATACCTTCTTGTATTGTTGGAGAAGCTCATCAGTGAGTGGAAGTCTGCCAGGTGCTTGTTGTCTGAAAGCATTTGTATCAGCTTCCCATCTCTTCTTTGCAAAAACTCTGGCAGCTTCTTTTGCTTCTGCTGTTGCCTCTTCCCCCTTATTGACATCATCAACAAACCGGGACAACAGGCCATGCACACTCTCTTGTGTGATAACTAGGTTGCTCAGTTGTCCTTCAATGATTTCAGTCCTAGTATCAATTGTTGTGATCCTTTCTTGCACTGTTTGCTCCAACAGGGTTATCCTCTCAGTAAGTTTAGGATCAAGCACAGCAGGTTGTTGTGCAGCAGCAGGCTCAGCAGGTCTAGGGGTTTCAGCAATCTTGTCAAGTTTCTGATGAATGGATATGAATTGGTCTTTCAGAAAGTTCTCTTTTGCTGTGTTTCCTACCTTGATTCCCCTCACATCTAGCATCATATCATTCACAGCATTTTGAGTAGATGTGAAATTTGAAGCAACTGTATCAGCCGATTGTCTGTTTTCATTCACCAGTTTCATCAGTTCTTCAAATCTTTGTTCTTGTCTATCCAGTTGAATTCTTAACTGTTGCATATCATGCCTCACAGTCCTCAACTCATTCAACAGCTTCTCACTGTACCTCACCAGTCATTCTTCCACCAAAGAGCCTCATCAAGAGCTCCTCAACATTGTACTGTGGCCTCTGATGACTCATGACCATTGCCCAACTTCTATCTAATCCAGCAGGGTTAGGTCCTTGATATTCTTCTAACATAGGATCAATGGCTGGTTCTTCAAAGATAGGTACAAACGCCTGTGGGGGATCAACATCAACATTTTCTTCTTCAGGCATTTGGAATCCTCATCTCTAAAGTCATAGTCCAGCAGCTGCTCAACCTCATTAACAGCAGTCTGCTGACCATCTTTCCCTTTAGTGGTCTTGACTCCAGTAGGCTCCACTACAGTAGTCTCTTCAACAACGGGGGTTTCCTCCAAACCCAAAACTGGTTCCAACCTTTGTCCAGGTGCTGTTTGTAACTCAGCAACATGTACCTCATGTTCCAACATGTGTCCAGGTGCTGTTTGTAACCCAGCAACTTGTACCTCCTCTTCAACTCTTTGATCAGGAACTGTTTGGATCTCAGCAACTTGAACCTCCTGTGCCACTGGTTGAGGATTGAATATAGCCTCATTATCCACTTGGAATCCCTTAGCATGACCAATTTTTGTTAAAATAATGGCAGTCTTGGATAAAGTACCCTCAGGGTCAAATCCATCTTGATATTGACAGGAGTCCTCTGAACTAGCACTTGGCTCAATATGTTCAGTAATCTTCTCTTCATCCAAATCAGCACTCTGTTCAGCTTCAGTTTGTGCAGTAGGCTCTACAACATGGAATGTATTTGATTCATCAGCTAGCATACTAGCGCCAAAATTGACTCCATCATTGATCAATGCCTCCAGATCATCCATGGTGAGATCCTGCAGATCCTCATCCATCTCTCCATCTGCTTGGCCCTCGTGAGATTTACGAAGATCGTGGGACTTTGTGTATGCTGTGTTGTTCTTTCAACATTGCAGCCCCAATGGTTCCTCCCGGTCCAGAGGAAAATCACCTCTAGAATATGATAATGAGGATGAATCATCATTGTCATCTCTTGATCCCTAAACTTGATACCCTCCTCTTTACGTTGATCTTCAAAAATATCCATTAACTGGATTGCAACAAAGTGGTATCAACTAGGTCCAACAAATTCTCTACTCCCAACTTGTCAAAAGCCCATTCTTCAAAGTCTCATAGGTTCAAGAAATGGCTTTTGTCTCTTGTAGAGACCAAACTTCCATTGGAAATAGTCAACAAACTTGTCAAGTTTGGGATCTACAACCTCTTCTGTTTTCTTCTTTTCTTTCACATGCCTTTCAAAGGGCATGAAAGATTTCCTGGGAGCAACATTAGTGCCTTGTTGACCTCCAAAGGGTCCAACAAGTAGGTTCATTGTTTCTTCAACAGATGTTTCAAAGTCAGTAGGTTGCTGAGGTTGTATATTTGTACCTACTACTTCCATCTGTACAACACTTGGTTCCCCCTGACTTACATGCTCATCAGCAGGGTTAGCAGCAGACTGATCTTCCCCCTGAGTTCTTACAACACTTGCAGGGTCTTCAACCAATTCTTCAACTACCACAGCAGGTTCAGGTTTAGTGGTTTGATGTGGGTCTTCTACAAGTTGCTCAACAACAACTTGTGCAAAGATCGATAGATTTAATACCTTCCGCAGAGCTCAGTGCGTGCGGATTGTTGTGTTTCTCCAATAGATTGCTCAACAACAATCTGTTCACTTTCAGTAGACTTTCCAGCCTTATCAGGTGAGGATTCTGCAACATCAACAGTAGGTTCATTCTCTGTAGTTTGCTATGATTCTCCAGCAGGTTGCTCAACAACAACCTGTTCACTACCAGTAGGCTTGACAACCTCTTCTGGTGAGGAATCAGTAATTTCCACAGGCTTGATGATAGTTAAGGGTTCAACCTCAATAGCCTCTTCTTCCTCTTCTATTACATCATCTTCCTTTTCTTGTGCCTTTAGAGCCTCTATGTTTTTCAATTCTTTCCCCTTTCCATGTTTCTTCTTGTGGATAATCTTTTTCCTTCTCTTAGAAAGTGGCTCATCTTCAACTTCAACCACAGTGAGACTTCCTTTTCTCTTGCTTCCTTCGTTGTTCCTCGTAATCTCAACAACAGTTCTTCTTGCAAATACAAAGAGGTCAGAATCTCATCTTCTGGCTTGACCCTCAGCGAACTTAGCGATCAGGCCGTTTGAATCCTTGTTCTTTTAGGTTGTAATACCTCTGTTATTTTCCTTGTATCTGCAGCCTTTCTTTTCTCGTGAGTTTTCTTTGGTGCAAGCGGCTTTTGATGATTTCTTAACAGCTTTGCTTGACCTCGCTCACCACCAAAGATCACCATCATCTCCATCACTATCATCATCGGTAGTCTCATCAAGAACATCTTCATCATCATCCGGACTCAGAATAGCATAATCAATTTCCTTTTGTATCCGGATTGATTAATCTTCTTAGGTTCAATATCAAGAACCTTCAAGTGATTCAAAGAGGTCTCAACCATTAATCCTAAGGGCAAGGCCTTGGATTTCCTTTTCCTTCTCTTTCCTCCTTGGCTACTTTCTTCATGTAATGAATGAAGTATCCAAATTTCAATCAAACTTCATGCTTCGCAAGTGGTCATCATCAGCTCTATCTTGGGTCCTGATAGAGTGTCCATACTTCCAACCAGTCCAAGTATGTTCTTTGCAATGAGTTTTCTCAGCAGACTGTACTCATTCCCAATATGTCTGCAATTGATGCCTGGAATGGATTTGATGGCTGCATTTGTTTTGATTTTGTCAACAAAATCCATCTTGGATAGTCCCATTGCTTCAGGATTTGTTGGTGCATCTGCCACTTCTTCAAAAACAAAAAATTCCCTCAGTAGACTAGGGTAAACTTCAATCTCCTCAACATTCACAGTTGTTTTGAATGCTTCACTTCCTTCTTCTACAACAATGTTTTTCCAAAAATCAATAACATTTGTGTATGAGATTGTTTCCAATCTTATATTGAGTATGTTTTCCAATCCTGCAAACCTCCTTATTCTTTGACCAATGTTGATGGCCAAATCTGATTTGTTTGCATCAACAACGAAGGCTCTAACACTTTGGCTTGATTCAATCTGGACTTCAATCTTCTCGCCATGTTTAAGAGAAATAAAAGATGAAGAAGATAGATTGTAAATCTGTGTTCACACAAAGGTAAAAAACAGAGATATGAATCTGAGATTTTGCAAGTAGAGAAGATCTACTGTGTGTAGGTCTGTATAAATAGACAGTGAGTAGTTGTAACTGTCATCGCAAGCACGACATTGATGTTAACCATGATTAATCTGAGTAAATGCGGTCTTGACACGTGGCCCATGACTCCTCCATAACGTTTTGTAACCGTTAGATCGTGTTAACTATGGTAATAAAGGATAGGATAAATATCCCGCCAAACTACTTTTTGACTTTAATAAAGTTTGACTGTGTGACATTCCATTCAGCAGGGTTGTCCTCAGCACGGTTGGCTCAAAGATCACGATAAAGATGCTTTAGCAGTCACGACAATGTGACTCTCTTGATCCTTGATTTCTTCTTGTTTTGTTCAATTGATAATACAAGATGAAGTTTAATACCAATGACGATCCACAAGTGAGCTCACCCAACATGACAAAGACCAATCCCTTGGCAACCTCATTTGCTTAATTGTCCAAACATAAGTACATGGAATTGTTGATACCAATGACTAATCTGCTAAGTGAGCTCACCCAACATAGCAAAGACTAATCCCTTGGTGAATTCCAAAGACACCTCGCTGATTATCACCAACTTTTATAATTCCAAGTTCAATCCTTAATTTGGCAAATCTTTCACTATCAAGTGGTTTAGTGAAAATGTCGACAAGTTGATTTTCGAGAGGATATATAGAACAACCACATCTTTCTTTTCAACATGATCTCTTATAAAATGATGTCTCACATCAATATGCTTGGTTCTTGAGTGCAAAACAAGATTTTCTCGTGATTGCAATTGCACTTGTGTTGTCACACATGATTGGAATTTCCTTTTCTTCAATTCCATAATCCCTTAATCGTTGTCTTAACCACGAGATTTGTGCACATCAACTTCCAACAAAAATGTATTCAAATTTCAAAGAAGGGAAGTTGATATAGAGTTCTGCTTCTTTATCGAACCAGAGACGATCTACTTCCCATCAACCGATGTGTTCCTGTAGTGATTTTTCTATCAATCTTGCATCCAAAGATAATCGTAATCTGAGTAGGATATAACTTTGAAGCTTCCATCCTTGGAATACCATATCCCAACTCCCAAAGTTTCTTTAAGATACTTGAGAACTCCTTGACTCGCACCTAAGTGACTTTCTTTAGGTTTAGATTGAAATCTTGCACAAACACCTACATCAAAGGATATATCGAAGTCTCACTGGCGAGAGATACAAAGAGACTACCTATCATCCTTCGTATAAAGTCCGATCAACATCTTTGCCTTCTTTATCTTCATCCAATCTGATATTTGTGCTCATTGGAGTTGATAACTTGGTGCTGTTTTCCATACCAAACTTCTTCAGCAACTCCTTGGTATACTTGGTTTGATGAATGAAGATTCCATCTTTCATTTGTTTAACATGCAATCCCAAAAAGTAGTTCATTTATCCCATCATACTTATTTGGAATTTGCTCTTCATTAGATTTGAAAACATTTCACATAACAGTTCATTTTCAGAACCGAAGATTATGTCATCAACATAAATCTGTACCAGCAGGGTGCTATCATTCTCATTGATTCTGAAAAGAGTTTTATCAATGGTGCCTTTAGTAAAACCATTGTCCACCAAAAATTGAGATAGAGTCTCATACCATGCTCTTGGTGCCTGTTTCAATCCATAAAGTGCTCTATTGAGTCTATACACTTTATCTTCTTGATCTTTAACTTCAAATCCAGGAGGTTGCTGTACATACACTTCCTCCTCTAGAATGCCATTCAAAAATGCACTTTTGACATCCATTTGATATACCTTGAAGTTCTTATATGCAGCATGTGCCAAGAATAATCTGATAGCTTCCAATCTTGCAACAGGTGCATAAGTTTCACCAAAATCTATTCCTTCTGCTTGAGAATAGCCTTTTGCAACCAGTCTGGCCTTATTCCTCACAATGGTACCAGATTCATCAAGTTTATTTCTGTAAACCCACTTAGTACCAATGATATTTGCATGACTTGGCCTTTCAACTAGTGTCCAAAATTGATTTCTTTTCATTCAATTCTTCTTGCATAGGAATTATCCAATCTGGATCTAAAATTGCTTCTTCAACAACTTTAGGTTCCATTTGAGACGAGAAAAACAAGTAAACATAGCTTCCAGCTTGTCTTCTAGTGCTTTGACACCTTGTCAGACATTGCCAATAACTTGTTCAAATAGGTGATTCCTTAACCATTGTGGATTCAGTTAGTTTGATTATCGGGAACCTCATCTTAGTAGGTCTCACGTAGCTTCTTCAACAACGGGGGTTCAGTAGATCCTTGAATTGCTTCAGCTTGTTGCATCGAGAATGTTACCAAAGGGTGTTCAAGAGGCGATGATCGTAAATCTTTAAGTCATTGAATCTTTCCAAAACTTCAACACAATCTGGATCGCTGACTTGTTGATTCTCAAGAGAGGTTCACAATCTTCATCTTCCATGCCAGTGAATTTAGGTTCATCAAATACAACATGGATTGTTTCTTCATGTTTCAGTGACCTCTTGTTCAGTACCCTGAAAGCCTTGCTGACTGAAGAATATCCCAAGAAAATCCCTTCATCAGACTTTGGTTGGAATGTCTTCAAATGTACCTTGTGATTTAGGATAAAACATTTACTGCCAAATGGATGGAAATAAGATATATTTGGTTTCCTTCCATTCCAAATCTCATAAGGTGTCTTCAGCAGCTTCTTGTTCACTGAGGTTCTGTTTTGTGTATAGCATGCTGTGTTAACTACTTCAGCCTAATATCTTCCAGGTAGCAATGCTTCACAAATCATTGTCCTTCCTACTTCCTTTAAAGTCCTGCTTTCTTCTTTCAAAGAACCCCATTTTGTTGAGGTGTACCAAAGAATGACAGAGTTGATGTAGTACACCATTCCGTTCTCACATATTCTCTTATCACTTTGTTGAGAAATTCAGCACTCGATCCGATCTTATTTTTATTATCATTAAACATTTCTCATTTTGTAATCTCTTCAAAAGATTAGGCATGCTTTTGAGTGTTTCACTTTTCTTGTTCATAAATATCACCCAAGTGTACCTTGAATAATCATCCACAACCACTAAGGTGTATTTCTTTCTGTTACACTTGTTGGAGTTATTGGTCCAAAAGATCCATATGTCGCTCCAACACTCTATTTGTTGATTGTTTAGTTTTTGACTTGAAGCTTGACTTTATCTCTGCTTACCTGGCGACATGTATCACAAATAGAATCCTTCTTGAATGTGAACTCGGGTAAAGCAATCACGCCTTTCTTCTTCACCAACCGATTGATATCATCAAAATTTAGATGATTCAACTTCTTGTGCCATAACCCGGTTGAGTTCAGACTTGGTATGCACAATCAGGCAGTGTTTCTCTCGAATCTGCGATGAGACCAATCCACAACATACATGTTTTGTTGTCTTCTACCAGCCAGTACAACTTGATCACCTCTTTCACTAATGACAATGAAGTTGTTTTTGTCAAAAGTGACCTTGTATCCCATGTCACATAATTGTCCAGTGCTCAGCAAGTTGTAGTCCAGTCCTTCCACATATGCAACATTCTTGATTGTAAGTCCATTTCTCACAAGTGTGCCATATCCTCTTGTATATCCAGTGTATTCTTGTTGCCAAAGTTCACCCTTGGACCATCTTTTGCCACAAAGTTTGACAAATAAAGTGCTTGTTCTTTGTCATATGTCCGAACATCCACCATCAAAGTACCGGACACCCTACAAAACAAAGTTAATACATTTTAGGTACCCAAACTGCTTTGGGTGCATAGTGGTCGTAAGCAAGCATGACCCTTGGAAAGTTTCCATAAGGTCTTCTCTCAAAGTGTCATACTTTGGTTTATACATGTATTCCACACATCCATAAGTTCTAACAGTAGGTTGTGTAGGATTCACATGTGTTTTCTCGGCCTTTTGGTTTATAATGTCTGTTTGAAGTGACTTTTGGTGTTAGAAGCATTAGTATAACCATTTGTTTGTCATCTGCTTAAGAACAGACCACGTAGTATGGAGTCTCACGAGGTCCCCGCCGATGCCTTTTATAAGTCCTCTCGCTCACCCCTTTGCTTGATTCCATTGCTTAGGTTTTACCCTAGCAAAGATGGTTCTACTGGTTGTTTCTATCAAGAGGTGTGATAATGTTCCAATCATCATCGATGAGGGAAACAGTCTACCTTCCCCGAGAAAAGTATCCCTTGAATGATTAACATTTTTAGATTTAGGATTCTTATCCTTGGAATATTTCTGACCTTTACCTTTTTGTGGTCCAGCAGACTTGGTAGCAGGTCTGCTATCAGTAGGTCTAGAAGGTCCAGCAGTCCTATTTTTGGATTTGTTCTTTTATTAGGAACTGTTGACTTCTTTGACTTCTGATTTTGCTTCCTTGAAGTATTCTCAGTAGGTTTTACTGCCTCAGCAACCTTACTTGGAGTTGGATCTTGTGCAGGTACAAACTTAGGACCAATTCTGGTACTAGGTTCAGTAACTTTACTGGATCCACTCTTTTTGGATTGTTGAGTTCCAAATCCAAGCCCTGTTCTATCACCATAAGGCTTTCCAGATTTGTATGCAGTAGATGAGCAAGATGGTTCAGCAGATTCAGAGGCTGCTGGATGTTCAACAGGCTTACACTGATTCTGTCCAACATCTTTTTCCTTACCTTTGAGAACTCTTAATTCAAACTTTCAATCTTCCAATTTCTAATTCAAGAGCTTCTTTTTCAAATTCTTCACAATCTTATAACTTGATTGTATTATCCTCGATTGATTAAGGATGGCATCCAAAGTCTCATTATTGGCGAGAATTTCTAGGATTTGAACCACAAGTTGATTCACAATCACTTCCAAAGCAGGAGTATTGATAGATACAGATTGTACACCTCCTCTCTTTTTCATCCATATTAGCTATCAAAGCATAATCTTCCATATCAAAGAACTTGATCTTTCGTATCATCCGATTCATTTCCTTTTTCGATTCCACTTCATACCCTCGCTTCATCTTCAAAGAACCATAGCCTTCTTGCCATGTCTTCTTTGTTGACTCTTGGTCTTGATGAGAGTCCGGACAATCAGTCTAAAGTGTCCAGGCTTCTTGCGCTTGAAGCAAAGATAATCGTGTTCTTTACTTTGTTTTAACTCGGGATACCAGTTTGAAGTGTCCTGGTTTCTTGCAGTGAAAGCACTGATAGTCATTGTCTTTCTTTGATTCTTCTTTCTTCCTTTCAAGAGGCCTCTTTGTGAAATTTCTTGCAGGGGCCTTTCTTGTCTTCATCATCCCGATTTTCTTGCTCAAGATCAATCAATGCCTCAGATCTCATCCAAAGAGATCATCTTGTCCTTCGATGTTTCTTCCGATGTGAAGCACCAATGCAATGGTCTTTGGCTCTTCTTTTTCGATCTCTCAGTACAAGCTTTTGCTAAATTCATAAGCCTTAAGATCTCAAAATAACATGAAGGTGTCTTCTTCATGCAGACTTTCTCATCTCTTCTATTGCAAATACCTTCATTTTCCAAACATCTTTTGCAGTGTAGTGCTTCCAAGATTTTTTGTTTATTTCCTCTTTTGTATAGCTTACACTCAGCAGGGTAAGTTCATCCAGGATTGCATTAAATCTTGATTCCATCTGCTCAATGGTTTCATTTGGTAGCATTTTGAACTTTTGAAACCTCTTTTTGACCACACTGATCTTATTCTTCTTTATTGCATCGGTGCCTTCACATCAATCAGATCTTGTCCCAAAGTTCCTTTGCAGTTTTGCAATCTTTGACCTTCATGTACATATTGCTATCCAAAGTTCTGTAAATGATATCAATAGCAATGTTGTTGAGGTTTACTCTCTTCCTATATTCTGCATTCCATTCTCTTTTTGGTTTTGGAATGTACTCTGTAGTTTCATCCATTGTCACTGCCTTGGTAATCTCCAGTGGTCCATCAGTTTGTACATCCATCATCTCATCATGAGTTGCAGCAAGGTAAGCCTGCATTCTACGTTTATACTCATCAAATCTATCTAGAGAACACATCAGCATAGTTCTAGCATACTGGGTGTTATCCATGATGCAAGTCTTTGAAAATCAGTAACTTGAAAGAAAGTTTCAAAGAATTTTCACAAGCACAACAAGTAGGATTTCTTCAGAACAGAAGCACTGCTCCGATACCAATTGTTGGTCCCTTGAAAAGGCTTTGGTTAAGTTTAGAGGGGGTGAATAAACTTAACACTTAAAACTTTGGAGTTAACAAATTCTGCAACTTCAAAGAAATCGATGAAACTTCAATGAGTCTGCGATACCTCGATAGCTCTTTGATAAACAAAGAGTCTCACCGATAGTTGAGTTTGCTGAATTTGTGCAGCAGAATAATATCAAAATTAAGCCTTGTTACTTGTTGTTAAATATGATACTAAGTATTAGATACTCAGTAGTGTGTGTGTGTGATTTCAGTTGCTAGATCCAGTGAGTTGATGTGTAAAATAAACTAAGTGCGTAATGTAAATGCTTTGAAAGTAAGTAGGCAGATTTTATAGTGGTTACAGTGGTTTAATCACACAGTCCACTCTTCTTCCGTGATGTTGGAGGAAATTCACTAGAGATCTTTGATGTTGCGCGATTACAAAGATTCCTAAGGTTGCTTGTCCTTCACCAATAACTATGGCTTCACAAACTGAAAACTGGGAACATGTAGGATTGCTGCTCCTGAGTCTTCCATTGGTCCTTGAAGGGTAGGATTGCCTCTTCACCAGCTCCACCACAAACAACAGTCTTTCACACAATTGTGCTTCACTGTTTTCAAGCGGGTTCTTTATAAAATAAAGATTGAATCAAATAAATGATTCATTGCAAAGAACTTTGATTAGGATGATATAATCAGCAGCTTGCAATCTTCAAGTCTGTATGCTTGATGTAACTTGAATACAAAATACACTTGAAGAATTTCTCTGGATCAGTAGCTTTAAGTTCAGTAAGTTCAGCAGGGTGTTTTTCAGCTCAGAATTGCCTCTTCAAAGTTTATCAAATTTCATCATCTTGTTTTTGAGTTGAAGGTCCTCTATTTATAGGTAGGAGAACATGTGACTTGTATTTGAAATTCAAAATTAACCGCTCTCGGTTTTTGTCCCATCCGATTTGCTTTCATCACTATTCATAGGGTCGACACTGCCGAATTCCTTTTTGACAATCTGATCATTCCCACCCTTGACTTATAACCATTGGATAACAATCAATCATCCCAACGTTCTTTTAATCTCAGCCTTTGATTTGTTTGATATGTCAGAGGTAGTTGGCTGTCCTTATCCGTGTAATCTTCCAATATAATCTTGAATTAATCGAGGTATAATATCAGCAGGTTCATCAGTCTGTTGAGATACCTATCAGTCTGCTGAATAGCAATTTCTTGGTGTATAAAATAAAATGCAACTGATTTCTTTTATCTAACTTTTATTTGTGAAGTTAGATTACACCTTTATAAGTATAACCAAGTTCCAAACATCATCCAACTTATGGAACTTAGACCTTGTACACAAGGTATATGTAATCAGTTTAGGTCATCACAGACTTGCCTAAATTATGATTCCATATCCTTGACTTAAATTACTAAGTTTGATCCCTTAGTCTTCAGAATCGAGTTTGACCCCTCACCTTGATCTTGGCGAGTTCCGAGAAAAGTCTCACCGACCTAACTACCCTATCGATATTTGACCGATCTGGCTGATATGAATCGCAAACTATTTACAGTGCTTGTTTGATCAAACCTATTTATGAATCAAACTCTAATAAACCTATACATTTGATCTAGACATCTTTTTGCCTTTGCACTATAACATCTAGTCTGGCACTCATCATCAAAACATAGAAATAAGTACAACAAACTTGATTCTTTTGAGGTGGAAGTATTTATGTAAATTAATTCACTTAATTAATTTTTAATTATGGTCTCATCATAAATATGTCTATCTCTATAAACATACATCCTACACATTTATCTAGATCGTGCCTAGTCATGCATCTGTCGTATCATATAAAATAAATACAAGCACAAAATAAATAAATACGTAAAGTAACCGGTATGATCATTGACTTTTCCTAGGTGCGGTTTCGAATACAAACTGACGAAACCGCGGGTCACAATCTAAGGTAGCTGCAACTGCCAATAGGATCTTTAATGTGCCATCTCCAATGGGATCTTTATTCTCCTTTCTTTGGTCTCCATCTTCTGCTAAATTCTTGTTATATTTCATTCTATCTAATAAAATAAATACACCCGCCGCATACGAGGGGAGCTAACGGGAATGGGATAAATGCATAAAATAAACTAGGTCACGTTCTTCATAACGGCCTAGGACAATTTTTAAACCAACAGAAAAATTAAATCATTCACATCTATCCTATCGGTCGAGTCCATGATCAATCGGGGTCCATATAATCATATTATATCGACTATATCAAATCCAAACAATAACATCTTATGAAAAAGATAAAATTAAAATTTAACTACTTGCGTCTTAATTAATCAATTAACATTTAATCTATTAAATAATTTTATCCAATCAATTAACTAATTAATATTTAATTAATTAAATGATTTTAATCGAAAAAAAATTAACGATTAATTTTAAACGATTTTAATTTTAATTTTAATAAATTAGAACTATTCTAATAATAAATCAAAATTAAAATTATGTCTCTTTTATTTCTTTCCTTTTTATTCCTAATTTAAAGGGATGCCTTTGGTTTCCTAAACCAAAAGGCATCTTTCTAAACCAAATTTGGTTTAGGCCTGGCCACTTTCCAAAATCAAAATTTTGGAAGTGGTCTAGGCCTAGGCCTTTTACAAATCAAATATTTAAAATTGGCCTAGGCCTATTCCAAATCAAATATTCAGAAAGGCCAAATAATTTTGGTTTAGCCCTGGCCACTTTCCAAAATCAAAATTTTGGAAGTGGCCTAGTCCTAGGCCCTTTCCAAATCCAAACAAAGTTTGGAAAGGCCATCATTATTTTAATGTCATGTGGCATCCCAATGGCCCAAACTATTTGAACTATTGGTTAGCCACATGACACAACTAAACAAGAAGGAATTACCAATCACAACTATGAAGCATATTGAATCACAAAATACACAAAACAAAAATTTGGAGATCCGCCAGCATTGGCCGGTCAACCGACTGCCGGCAGCAGGTTGCCCTGCTGCCGCCACCGCCGCTGGTGGTGGTGCCGCCGCTGGTGGTGGTGCCGCCGCCAGTCGGCCGAGCACCACCCGATCTCGTTTTTTTTTCTTTTCATGTATCACTTTTGTGAATCAAAAATATTTCATCCTTTAATTACGTGATTTAAACGACAAAATTAACGACGCAATATAACATGCTAATTGCTTAAGCTCGAAGCTCTCTCTGATACCACTGTTAGGAAATCTACGCGGGAACGCAGCAGAATTTAAAATTTTATTTCCTTTTAACCAGGATCGACTTCGTTTAAGCAATAAACAAATAAGCTAAGGAGAGTAGTTCTGCATAGAGCCGCCCAAGTGTTCGGCCTCTACCGCTAGTCCACACGAACAGCCCGTCGGAATCCCATCATGGATTGCTATTGGAAAACTACGGTTGCTAGACCGGCCCTTTTCCCCTCTCTCCAACTCTCTATAGGATACTCTATATTTTACACAAGAACTATTAGTTCTTGGAATTGTGATGTACAAAAGAGCTTGACACCCACCTCTTATTTATAGTGAGAGGGGCGCCCCAACTAGAGTGAAAGAGAAGAAAACCTTTTCCCAATAACATAAGGAAAATATAATTGATTGATTTATCTCATTTATTATAATATCTTATATTAAATAAATCTAGGATATTGTCAATATCTTATATTGAATATTTCCAAGATATTGTCAATATCTAATATTGACTATCTTTAATTTATTACCATAAATCAATTTACACATGTGAATATATCACATATATATTACACAAATAAATCTATATATAAATATCATATACAAGCACACTACATGCGCATGTGCATGCAAATCATTAATTTGACTTACACTAGTGCACACGCATACATAGATATTTATATATATATATATATATATATATATATATATATATATATATATATATATATATATATATATATATATATATATATATATATTTTATTTATTTATTAATATCCAATATTCGGTAATACTATTAATTAAATTTCACAATCCAAGTGTATCTTATACACATACAAATTGCGCCACCTTAGCCAATAAATTGGCATCCGGAATATTCTTTAATTAATATAATATTATTAATATCTTGTATTTAATTTATTCATAATAAATAAATACCACCATCTTAATTTACCATTATAACCCTTATAGTACGAGATAAACTTTCCTTATTTGGTTATCATCTATAACCACATTTTAATCCGGCTAGATGTTCTTATGTGTGTGACCCGATAGGCTTCCGAATATGTTGGCCGTAGACACAAAGTGCAAATTATGAAAATTCCCTTCATGCCTAACGATCACGGGATAGCGTCTAGAAACACACCATGACCCCCAATCATCGGGAGAGTCAAATGCAATGACTACTACCTTTCATGTGAAACAGTTACCGTGTAACTTACAATCCTATCACTGTAATAATATCCATACGGTCGTTAGTCGAGTGTCAAAACATCAACGACCGTCTCTTATAATCTGGATATCAAGCTCTCTCGAAGTAACACATTTACTCCCACTTTGCAAAGATTCACGAGACCTAAACAATCCTTATAAGAAGGCCATTTCGGATATTCTATCCCAATCATAGGATACGTGATTCCCAGACGACCAATCATGTATACTCCACATGCTTCAATTTCATACCCAATCACTACCGCATGATCGCCCCGTGGCTAGGGGAAACCTCAATAGTGTCAAAGCATGACAATCCACACCGTGATGCCATGAAGACTCCGGTCCAAAGGATAATTACACAACCGCCACATAGTGTGACACTTAACCGTGTAAGTGGGTCGGTCTAACGTATGCATTCCCTAATACACTTCCACGTACAGTCCAAGTGTCACTACACTTCGATAGACGAGATCTATCCTTGCCCTTAAAGACAGAAGACATCTAATACGTGCTAGTCTGTTTGTACTATCAATGTCCTATTTAATAGTACATCAGCCTAGAGACATTTAAGTATCAAACTTATTAAAGTGATTAGAGATCTCATCAACCATAATCGCCTATCATGCTTTCTCTATCACAGTTTAATACTAAGGACGTCATCATATAACAATTCATAATTGGTTCTTTAAAAGAACATATATATGACAACAGAAAAGCCATTTAATATATGTATAAACATAAAGAAATAGTAGAAATGATCCGACCCGGTCGGATCCGGTCCAACCCGATTGGGTTTAGGACACTATTCTAACACTGATGTGATATCGACTAGAATGATAAATAAGGCACACCGGCGGAAATGGCATGTGAAGGCACGCAGGAGCAAATGGCAAGCAAAACGGAGACAAGAATGGCTTTGTACAAGGAATCAAAAATCACACCGTTAAGTACTCTATGGGTACAAAAAATAAGTATGAAAAAACGGTGTAATTATCTTTGAAGTATTTATGTGATATCAACGAGAATGATAAATAAGGCATGCCGGCGCAAACGGCAAGCAAAACGGAGACCAGAATGGCCTTGTACAAGGTATGAAAAATCATACCATTAAGTACTCTATGGGTACAAAAAAAAGTACGTAAATAAAGGTTTGTAATTATCTTTGAAGTAACGATGTGATATCAACGACTACGATAAATAAGGCACAGCGGTGCAAACGGCAAGCAAAACAGAGACCAGAATGGCCTTGTACAAGGTATCAAAAATCACACCATTAAGTACTCTGTGGGTATAAAAAAAGTACCAAAATAAAGGTTTTAATTATCTTTGAAGTAACGATGTGATATCGAGCACAACGATATATAAGGCATTGCGGTGCAAACTACATGCGAAACGGACACTAGAATGGCCTTGTACAAGGAATCAAAAATCACACCGTTAAGTACTCTATGGGTACAAAAAAGTATGGAAAAAAACATTTGCGATTTTCTTTGAAGTACTGATGTGATATCGACCAGAACGATGAATAAGGCCCGCCGGCGGAAACGGAAAGAAAAACGGAGACCAGAATGGCCTTGTACAAGGAATCAAAAATCACACCGTTAAGTAATCGGGTACAAAAAAAGTACGGAAAAAAACGTTTGTAATTATCTTTGAAGTAACTATGTGATATCGACCAAAAAGTTAAATAAGAGAAATCGGGGTAAACGGCATGCGAAACGGACACCCGAAAGGCCTTGTACAAGGAATCAAAAATCACACCGTTAAGTAATCGGTGGGTACAAAAAAAGTATGAAAAAAGGTTTGTAATTATCTTTGAAGTAATGTTGTGATATCGACCACAATGATAAATAAGGCACGGCAGTGCAAACGGCAGACAAAACAGACTCCCGAATGGCCTTGTACAAGGAATCAAAAATCACACCGTTAAGTAATATATGGGTATGAAAAAAGCACGAAAAATAAGCTTGTTATTTTATTCGACGTAACGATGTGATATAGACCAGAACGTTAAATAAGGCACTGAGGCGTAAACGGCATGCAAAACGGACACCTGAATGGCTTTGTACAAGGAATCAAAAATCACACTATTAAGTAATCATTGGGTATAAAAAAAAGTTTGGTAATTATCTTTGAAGTAACGATGTGATATCGACCACAACGATAAATAAGGCACGGCGGAGTAAACGGAATGCGAAACGGACACCCGAATGGCCTTGTACAAGGAATCAAAAATCACACAGTTAATTAAATAAGACACGGCGGCGCAAATGGCATGCAATCGGAAACATGAATGGCATTGTACAAGAAATCAAAAATCAAACCGTTAAGTACTCTGTGGGTACAAAAAAGTATAAAAAATCGGTTTGTAATTATCTTTGAATTACTGATGTGATATCGACCACAACGATAAATAAGGCACGGCGGTGCAAATGGCCGGCAAAACGGACACTAGAATGGCTTTGGACAAGGAATAAAAAATCACACCGTTAAGTACTCTATGGGTACTAAAAAAAAGTACAAAAAATTGTTGTAATTTTATTTTAAGTACTGATGTGATATCGACCAGAACGAAAAATAAGGCACGAAGGCGCAAACGGCAGGCAAAACGGAGAACAAAGTGGCCTTGTACAAGGAATCAAAAATAACACCGTTAAGTAATCAGTGGGTATAAAAAAAAGTATGGAAAAAGGTTTGTAATTATCTTTGAAGTAACTATGTGATATCGACCACAACGATAAATAAGGCACGGCAGTACAAACGAACACCTGAATGGCCCTGTACAAGGAATCAAAAATCACACCGTTAAGTAATCGGTGGGTATAAAAAAAATACGAAAAAAAGGTTTGTGATTATCTTTGAAGTAACAATGTGATATCGACCACAACGATAAATAAGGCACGGCGGTGCAAACGGCAGGCGAAACGGTCTCCCGAATGGCCTTGTACAAGTAATAAAAAATTACACCGTTAAGTACTCTATGGGTAGAAAAAAAAAGTATGAAAAAAACGTTTGTAATTTTCTTTGAAGTACTGATGTGATATTGACCAGAACGATAAATAAGGCACGGCGGTGGAAACGGCAGGCGAAACGGACACCAGAATGGCCTTGTACAATGAATCAAATATCACACTGTTAAGTACTCTATGTGTACCAAAAAAAGCATGAAAAAACGTTTGTAATTTTTTTTGAATTACTGATGTGATTCCGACCAGAACGATAAGTAAGGCACGGCGGTGCAAACGGCAAGCAAAATGGAGACCATAATGGACTTGTACAAGCAATAAATATCACACCTTTATGTACTCTATGGGTATGAAAAAAGTACGAAAAAATGGTTTGTAATTTTCTATGAAGTAACGATGTGTTATCGACCAGAAAGTTAAATAAGACACGTCGGCACAAACGGAAAACGAAACGGACACCCGAATGGCCTTGTACAAGGAATCAAAAATCACACCGTTAAGTAATATATGGGTATGAATAAAGTACGAAAAATAAGGTAGTGATTTTCTTCGACATAACGATGTGATATAGACCAAAACATTGAATAAGGCACGCCGACACAAACGGCAAGCAAAACGGAAGCCAGAATGGCCTTGTACAAGGAATCAAAAATCACACCGTTAAGTAATCGGTGGGTACAAAAAAAGTACGAAAAAAAACGTTTGTAATTCTCTTTGAAGTAACTATGTGATATCGACCACAACGATAAAAGGCATGGCGGTGTAAACGGCAGGCAAAACGGACACTAGAATAGCCTTGTACAAAGAAAAAAATTCACACTGTTAAGTACTCTATGGGTACAAAAAAAAGTACAAAAAAAAGGTTTGTAATTTTCATTGAAGTAACGATGTGATATCGACCATAAAGTTAAATTAGACATGTCGGTGCAAACAGCATGCAAAATGAACACCCGAATGGCCTTGTACATGGAATCAAAAATCACACCGTTAAGTAATCGGTGGGTACAAAAAAAGTAAGAAAAAATGTTTGTAATTTTCTTTAAAGTACTGATGTGATATCGACCAGAACGATAAATAAGGGACGGCGGCGTAAACAGCAGGCAAAACGGACACTAGAATGACCTTACACAAGGAATCAAAAATCACACCGTTAAGTAATCGGTGGGAACAAAAATAAGTACGAAAAAAAGTTTGTAATTTTCTTTGATGTACTGATGTGATATCAACCAGAACGAAAAATAAGGCACGCCGGCGCAAACGGCAGGCAAAACGGAGACCCAAATGGCCTTGTACAAGGAATCAAAAATCACACCGTTAAGTACTCTATGGGTACGGAAAAAAAAAATTGTTGTAATTTTCTTTTAAGTACTGATGTGATATCGACCAGAACGATAAATAAGGCACGAAGGCACAAACGGCTGGCAAAACGGAGAACAAAGTGGCATTGTACAAGGAATCAAAAATCACACCGTTAAGTAATCGGTGGGTATAAAAAAGTATGAAAAAAGGTTTGTAATTATCTTCGAAGTAACTGTGTGATATCGACCAGAACGATAAATAAGGCACGGCGGTGCAAACGAACACCCGAATGGCCCTGTATATGGAATCAAATGCCTTATATAACGTTCTGGTCGATATCACATCGTTACTTCAAAGAACATTACAAACTTTTTTTCATAATTTTTTTTGTACCCTATGAGTAATAACGGGGTGAATTTTGATTACTTGTACAAGGCCATTCGGGTTTCTATTTCACATACCGTTTGCGCCGCCGTGCCTTACTTCAAAGAACATTACAAACTTTTTTTCATACTTTTTTTTGTACCCACTGAGTACGCATGCAAAAAGGAATCATGAATGGCCTTGTACAAGGAATCAAAAATCACACCGTTAATTACCTATGGGTAAGGAAAAAGTATGAAAATAAGGAGGTGATTTTCTTCGAAGTAAGGATGTGATATCGATCAGAACATTAGATATGGCACGGCGGCGCAAACAGAATGCAAAACGGACACCCGAATGGCCTTGTACAAGGTATCAAAAATCACACCGTTAATTACTTTATGGGTATTAAAAAAGTATGAAAAATAAGGTTATGATTTTCATCAAAGTAACGATGTGATATCGTCCATAACGTTAAATGAGGCACGTCTGTGCAAACGGCATGTGAAACGGACAGTAAAATGGCCTTGTACAAGGAATCAAAAATACACCGTTAAGTACTCTGTGTGTACAACAAAAGTATAAAAAAATTTGTAAATTTTGTTTGAAATAATGATGGGATATCAACCAGAATGATACATAAGGTACAACGGCACAAAAAACATGAGAAACGGACACAAGAATTGCCTTTTACAAGGAATAAAAAATCACACCGTTAAGTACTCGGTGGGTAAGAAAAAAGTATAAAAAATGTCATAATTTTCTTCGAAGTAACGATGTTATATCGACTAGAATATTAAATAAGGCACGGCGGCGCAAATGACATGCAAAACGGACACCCGAATGGCCTTGTACAAGGAATCAAAAATACACCATTAAGTAATCGGTGGGTACAAAAAAGTACAAAAAAAATGTTTGTAATTTTCTTTGAAGTACTGATGTGATATCTACCAGAAGGATAAATAAGCCACGGCGGCGCAAACGGAAAGCAAAACGGAGACCAGAATGGCCTTCTACAAGGTATAAAAAATCACACCGTTAAGTACTCTATGGGTACAGAAAAAGTATGAAAAAAAAGGTATGTAATTATCTTAGAAGTAATGATGTGATATCGACCAAAACGGTAAATAAGGCATGGTGGCGTAAACAACAAGCAAAACGGACACTAGAATTCCCTTCTACAAGTAATCAAAAATCACACTATTAGTACTCTGTGGGTACAAAAAAAGTATGAAAAAAGATTTGTTGTTTTCTTTGAAGTAATGATTTGATATCGACCAGAAAGTTAAATAAGGCACGTCAGCGCATATTGCATGCAATACGGTCACCCGAATGGCCTTGTACAAAGAATAAAAAATCAAACCATTATGTACTCTATGGGTACAAAAAATAGTACAAAAAAATATGTTTGTAATTTTATTTGAAGTAACGATGGGATATCGACCAGAAAATTAAATAAGACACGCCGGCGCAAAGGGCATGCAAAATGGACACCCGAATGGCCTTGTACATGGAATAAAAAATCACACCGTTATGGGTACAAATAAAAGAAAAAAATGTTTGTAATGTTCTTTGAAGTAACGATGTGATATCGACCAGAAAGTTAAATAAGACACGTCGGCGCAAACAGCATGCAAAATAGATACTGAATGGCCTTGTACAAGGAATCAAAAATCACACCGTTAATTACCTATGGGTACGAAAATAGTATGAAGAATAAGGTGGTGATTTTCTTCGAAGTAATGATGTGATATCGATCAGAACGTTGGACAAGGCACGGCGGCGTAAACGGCATGAAAAACGGACACCCGAATGGCCTTGTACAAGGAATCGAAAATCACACCGTTAAGTACTTTGTGGGTATTAAAAAAGTATGAAAAATAAGGTTATGATTTTCTTCGAAGTAACGATGTGATATCGACCAGAACGTTAAATGAGGCACGTCGGCTCAAACGGCATGCGAAACGGAAAGTAAAATGGCCTTGTACAAGGAATCAAAAATACACCGTTAAGTACTCTGTGGTTACAACAAAAGTATAAAATAAGTTATTAATTTTGTTTGAAATAATGATGTGATATCAACCAGAATGATTTATAAGGTACAACGGCGCAAAAAAAATGAGAAACGGACACAAGAATTGCCTTTTACAAGGAATCAAAAATCACACCGTTAAGTACTCTGTGGGTAAGAAAAAAGTATAAAAAAACGGTCGTAATTTTCTTCGAAGTAAAGATGTTATATCGACCAGAATATTAAATAAGGCACGGCGGTGCAAATGGCATGCAAAACGGACACCCGAATGGCCTTGTACAAGGAATAAAAAATCACTCCGTTAAGTAATTGGTGGGTACAAAAAAAGTACGAAAAAAAAGTTTGTAATTTTCATACTGATGTGATATCTACCTGGATGATAAATAAGGAACGGCGGCGCAAACGGCAAGCAAAACAGAGACTAGAATGGCCTTCTACAAGGTATCAAAAATTACACCGTTAAGTACTCTATGGGTACAAAAAAAGTACAGAAAAAAGGTTTGTAATTATCTTTGATGTAATGATGTGATATTGCCGAAAACGGTAAATAAGGCACGGCGGCGCAAACGGCAAGCAAAATGGACACTAGACTGCCCTTCTACAAGTAATAAAAAATCATACTGTTAAGTACTCTGTGGGTACAAAAAAAGTACGAAAACAAGGTTTGTTGTTTTCTTTGAAGTAACGATTTGATATCGATCAGAAAGTTAAATAAGGCACGTCAGCGCAAACTGCATGCAACACGGTCACCCGAATGGCCTTGTGCAAAGAATAAAAAATCAAACCGTTATGTACTCTATGGGTACAAAAAAGTACGAAAAAAACATTTGTAATTTTCATTGATGTAACGATGTGATATCGACCAGAAAATTAAATAAGACACGCCGGCGCAAACGACAAGCAAAACGAACACCCGAATGGCCTTGTACAAGGAATCAAAAAATCACACCGTTACGGGTACAAATAATGTCCGAAAAAAACGTTTGTAATTTTCTTTGAAGTAACGATGTGATACCGACCAAAAATTTAAATAAGACATGTGGGCACAAACGGCATGCAAAACGGATACCCGAATGGCCTTGTACAAGGAATCAAAAATCACACCGTTATGATCTCTATGGGTATGAAAAAAGTATGAAAAAAATGGTTTGTAATTTTCTGTGAAGTAAGAATGTAATATCGACCAGAAGTTAAATAAGAGAGGTCGGCGTAAACGGCATGCAAAACGGACACCCGAATGGCCTTGTACTAGAAATCAAAAATCACACCGTTAAGTAATCTATAGGTATGGAAAAAGTACGAAAAATAAGGTTTTGATTTTCTTCGACGTAACGATGTGATATCGACCAGAACGTTAAATATGGCACGGCGGCGCAAACGGCATGCGAAACGGACACCCGAATGTCCTTGTACAAGGAATCAAAAATCACACAGTTAATACTCTGTGGATTAAAAAAATATGAAAAATGATTTGTAATTTTCTTCGAAGTAACAATGTCATATCAACCAGAACGTGAAATTAGGCACGTCGGTCCAAACGGCATGCGAAATGGATACCCGAATGGCCTTGTATAAGGAATCAAAAATCACACTATTATGAACTTTGTGGGTATGAAAAATAAGGTGGTGTTTTTCTTCGAAGTATTGATGTGATATTGAACAGAACGTTAAATAAGGCATGGCGGCGCAAACGACAAGTGAAACAGACACCAGAATCACCTTGTACAAGGAATAAAAAATCACACCATTAAGTAATCGGTCGATACAAAAAAAGGTACGACAAAAAAGTTTGTAATTTTCTTTGAAGTACTGATGTGATATCGACCGGAACGATAAATAAGGCACGGCGGCGCAAACGGCAAGCAAAACAGACGTCAGAATGGCCTTGTACAAGGAATAAAAAATCACACCGTTAAGTACTCAGTAGGTACAAAAAAAGTACGAAAAAAATGTTTGTAATTTTCTTTGAAGTAACGATGTGATATCGGCCAGATTCATAAATAAGGCACGTCGGTGCAAACGGCATGCGAAACGGATACCAAAATGGCCTTGTACAAGGAATCATAAATCACACCATTAATTACTCTGTGGGTAAAAAAAATGTACAAAAAAAGTTTTTAATTGTGTTTAAAGTAATGGTGTGATATCGACCAGAACTATAAATATGGCACGGAGGCGCAAAAAACATGCAAAAAGGACACACAAATTCCCTTGAAAAATGAATCAAAACTCTATAGGTAGGGAAATGTACAAAATAAAAGGTTTTAATTTTCCTCGAAGTAACGATGTGATATCAACCAGAACGTTAAATATGGCACGGCGGCGCAAACGGCCTGCAAAACGGACACATGAATGGCCTTGTACAAGGAATCAAAACGGACACTAGAATGGCCTTATATATGGAATCAAAAATACATCGTTAAGTACTCTGTGGGTACAAAAAATGTATAATTTTTTTTTGAATTTTATCAGAAATATCGATGTGATATCGAACAGAACGTTAGATAAGGCACGATGACGCAAACGGCATGCAAAACGGACACCCGAATGGCCTTGTACAAGGAATCAAAAATCACACCGTTAAGTACTTTGAGGGTATTAAAAAAGTACAAAAATAAGGTTATGATTTTCTTTGAAGTAACGATGTGATATCAACCAGAACGTTAAATGAGGCACGTCGGCGTAAACGGCATGCGAAACGGACACTAAAATGGCCTTGTACAAGGAATAAAAAATACACCGTTAAGTAATCTGTGGGTACAAAAAAAAGTATAAAAATAGTTGTTAATTTTATTTGAAATAACGATGTGATATCAACCAGAACGATATATAAGGTACAACAGCGCAAAAAACAGGAGAAACGTACATAAGAATTGCCTTTTACAAGGAATCAAAATCACACCGTTAAGTACTATGTGGGTAAGAAAAAAGTATGAAAAAGGTGGTAATTTTCTTCAAAGTAACGATGTTATATCGACCAAAACATTAAATAAGGCACGGTGGCGCAAAGGGCATGCGAAACGGACACCCGTATGGCCTTGTACAAGGAATAAAAAATCACACCGTTAAGTAATCGGTGGGTCCAATTAAAGTTTGTAATAATCTTTGAATTACTAATGTGATATCGACCGGAACGATTAATAAGACACGTTGGCGCAAACGGCACACAAACGGAGACCAGAATAGCCTTGTACAAGGTATCAAAAATCACACCGTTAACTACTCTTTGGGTACCAAAAAAGTACGGAAAAAGGTTTGTAATTATCTTTGAAGAAACGATGTCATATCGACCACAACGATAAATTAGGCACGACGGTGCAAACGGCAGGCAAAACAGACACTAGAATGCCCTTGTACAAGTAATCAAAAATCACACTGTTAAGTACTTTATGGGTACAAAAAAAAGTACGAAAAAGGGTTTGTAATTTTCTTTGAAGTAACGATGGGATATCGCCCAGAAAGTTAAATAAGACACGTCGGTGCAAACGGCATGCAATACGGACACCCGAATGGCTTTGTACAAGGAATCAAAAATCACACCGTTAAGTAATCTATGGTTATGAAAAAAGTACGAAAAACAAGGTTGTGATTTTCTCTGACGTAACGATGTGATATCGACCAGAACGTTAAATAAGGCACGGCGGCGCCAACGGCATGCGAAACGGACACCCGAATGACCTTGTACAAGGAATAAAAAATCACACCATTAAGTACTCTGTGGGTAATAAAATATGTTAAAAAGTTTGTAATTTTCTTCGAAGAAACAATGTGATATCAACCAGAACGTTAAATAAGGCACATGGGCATAAACGGCATGCGAAACGGATACCCGAATGGCCATGTATAAGGAATCAAAAATCACACTATTAAGTACTTTGTGGGTATGAAAAAACTATGAAAAATTAGGTTGTGATTTTCTTCGAAGTGATGATTTGATATCGACCGGAACGTTAAATAAGGCACGGATGCGTAAACGGCAAGCGAAACGGACACCAGAATCTCCTTGTACAAGGAATCAAACATCACACTATTAAGTAATCTGTGGGTACAAAAAAAGTACGAAAAAAAGTTTGTAATTTTCTTTGAAATACTGATGTGATATCGACCAGAACGATAAATAGGGCACGGAGGCGCAAACGGCAAGCAAAACGGACATCACAATGGCCTTGTACAAGGAATCATAAATCACACCGTTAAGTAGTCTGTGGGTACAAAACAAGTACGAAAAAAAGGTTTGTAATTTTCTTTTAAGTAACGATGTGATATCGACCAGATTGTTAAATAACGCACGGCGGGGCTAACGGAATGCGAAACGGACACTCGAATGGCCTTGTACAAGGAATCAAAAATCACACCGTTAAGTAATCGGTGGGTACAAAAATAGTACGATTTTTTTTGTTGTAATTTTCTTTGAAGTACTGATGTGATATCGACCACCACGATACAAAGGCACGGCGGTACAAACGGCATACGAAACGGACACCCGAATTGTCTTTTACAAGGAATCAAAAATCACACCGATAAGTAATCATTGGGTACAAAACAAAGTAAAGGAGTTTTGCAGTTAAGTAAAGGATGTAGGATTTCACTTTTTGGCGAAGTCGGGATCCAAGGAGCTGAAATCCTTGACAAATCGCCTATAAAACCCCGAAAGGCCATGAAAATGACGAACCTCTGCCCAATTTGTCGGTTTAGGCAATTCTTCCACCACTTTGATCTTCTCTCTATCGACCTCGACACCCGGTGAAATCACAACAAAGCCAAGAAACACAACTCTATCCAAGCAAAACGAACACTTCTTAAGGTAAGCTTACAATTTTTCTTCCCTAAGAGTTTCCAAAACAGCCCGTAAGTGGCTCATATGTTGTTCCATGTCTTGGCTGTAAATTAGGATGTCATCAAAATAAACGATCACAAACTTACCAATAAACTCTCTAAGAACCTCATTCATTAACCTCATAAAGGTACTAGGTGCATTAGTTAAACGAAAAGGCATGACAAGCCATTCATATAACCCAAATTTAGTATTTAATGCAGTTTTCCACTCGTCACCCTCACGAATCCTCACTTGATAATAGCCATTTTTCAAATTGATTTCAGTAAAAAATTTAGCACCACACAATTCATCCAACATATCATCTAAACGAGGAATGGGATAGCGATACCTTACAGTGATTTGATTGATTGCACGACCGTCGGTGCACATCCTCCATTCACCTCCTTTCTCGGGGACTATTTCGTTTCTCAGAAAATTCGCGCAGCGGAAGATCCGGAATTTGAGACTTTCTACACCAAAATTATTCTCTTAAACGAAGGTATTCGCGCTTGGATGGCGGCTCAAGATCAGCCTCATGAAAACCTTATATTCCCTGAGGAGGTTCTACCACGTGGAAACGCTCTTTAATGGAACTTTAGCTTTAGCCTACCGGATCCGCGCAAGGACTCATAGATTCTTGAATTTTACCTTTCTCCAACAGCTCCGTCACTTGCCTTTGGATTTTTTTAGTTTCTTCCGGATTAGCATGATAGGCTGGTCGGTTAGGCAACACTGCTCCGGGAATAAAGTCTATGTGATGCTCCATGCCACGTAATGGTGGCAATCCGCTAGGTTCCTCCTCGGGAAAGACATCAGCAAATTCCTGCAATAGAGACACAACAACACTAGGAAGGGAATCTGTGAGTTCCGAAACGGTTAGAAAACATGGGGAAGGGATCGGGGGTACGGCCTCTTTGTAAATAAAGAGGAGAGGTGCTTTTCCAGCCTTAATGGCATTGCAAACTCATTAGTCCTCGCATAGAATCTACTTCTCACTTTGGCCTCCTTTTTTTTCAACTTTAGAAGCTCCTTCAAGAAGGGCACCTTCCTCTTGCGGTTAACTTTTGATTTTATTTTTCCTTCATATGGTAGAATAGCTCCTCCCCTCACACTTTTATTTTCAACTTGTATTTTACCCTCCTCGTGAATCACACTCTCCTCTTGGTTTTTCTCTCCCGTCGCTTTTGCTTTACTTTTCAATCCGTATAACTCCCTCGCTTTTTTTGTTTCTCTCTCGGTTTACAAGAATGCTGAGTTGATCCTTGTGTGCTTCTTGGGGGGACAAAGCTACAAATGTAAATTTCTTCCCTTTAAACTTTAAGCTATACCTTTTTTTTTTCAATGGCCGAATTCTTTCTGAATAAAAAGAATTAGGTCAACTATCTATTTTTTTATTTTTTTAAACTGTGGCCGACTTTTTAAGATAGATCAATTAATTAGGGCAACTAAGGAAAACTAAAAACAGCCGACTTTTGGTAATTAGGGCCGACCTCTTTTTTTCTGATTGGTACGGCAACAATGAACGAAGATGAATCAACTTAAATATCAAGCAGGCAGGATGATATTTGATGAAGAAATACGCAGGAAATAATTTTTTTTTGATGATGAGGATCGAACAACAAGAACAATTATGCCGTGGGGGGAATTTTTTTTTTTTTTTTTTTTTGATTAAGGAGATTTTAGGGTTCTTGGGGTTGAAGGTTTGAAGATACAAGGAAATTTCCGGGTTGGTGGATGAAGATTGCTTGTGTTCTTGGTGTGGTGGGGGGGGGGGGCTGGACGACTAAAAACAAACGAACAAGAACACAAATTTTTTTTGGAATTATACGAAATAAAAGGAAAACAATAAAAGGGATATTTGCTCACCGAAGATGCTGAGCTCTACTACCAACTGATGTGATCCCGGATGAAATCAAATCCGATGTTTCGCCCAAGAAGTAACTAGGGGAAACAATGACGAGCTAAGGTCCTAGGCCTAGCAATTCCAACTAAATCATAGGAAGAGAATGCCCAACAATCGCTCACAGTGCTGGTAAATTCTCGAAGGTTTGAACTTTCTACGATGAAGAAAATTCTCACTCGCAAGTGATGTTCAAGCCTCAAGACTTGGATGAGTAAAACTCAATAATATGATTTTGTCTATTCAATGTGTATCCAAAAGAAAATCTAGTGTTTGCCTTATATAGGCTTACAACCAAAAGAATTATAAAGGAAAAAGCAATGTGGGAGAATTTCCCAGCTAGAAAATGCTACCCATGTGAAGTAAATGGGCTTACCTAGCCTACTTAGGCCCAAATGACCTTTATTAGATAATAATCAAACAAAACCTGCATAATCAAAGTAAAATAAGTCCAACACTTAACAATTTCGTCCATCAGCTTCTTGGCGTCCAGAACTTGGGCTTTTGGCCCGATATGAAGCCAAACCACGCAATAAAGCTCTAACCAGGCCCAACAGCACTAAGGAGGGTCACTATTGGCGCCTCAGTCATCTCCATGGGCTCTCCGAACTCCAAATAAGTCTCTATCACCAAGTTGTTCAAAGCATGTCTCAATCTCTTCCTTTGGAGCCTTGTTATTGGCCCATCTCGAACTACCAGATAATCCACGGGCTGCATAGGCGCCAATGGGTCGGGAATGTCACCATGGATCTCTTAACTTTTTTTTTGTACTTTTTTTATACCCAATGATTACTTAACGGTGTGATTTTTGATTCCTGGTACTAGGCCATTCAGGTGTCCGTTTTGCCTGCCGTTTGCACCGCCGTACCTTATTTATCGTTGTGGTCGATATCACATCAGTACTTCAAAGAAAATTACAAACCTTTTTTTTGTACTTTTTTTACACCCACCGATTACTTAACGGTGTGATTTTTGATTCCTTGTTCAGGGCCATTCTGGTATCCGTTTCGCATGCCGTTTACACCGGCGTGCCTTATTTATCGTTCGTCGATATCACATCGTAATTACTTCAAAGAAAATTACAAACCATTTTTTCGTACTTTATTTGTACCCATAGAGTACTTAACGGTGTGATCTTTGATTCCTTGTACAACGCCATTCGGGTGTCCGATTCGCCTGCCGTTTGCGCCGGCGTGCCTTATTTATCGTTCTTGTCGATATCACATCGTTACTTCAAAGATATTTACAAACATTATTTTCATACTTTTTTTATACCTACCGATTACTTAATGGTGTGATTTTTTATTCCTTATACAAGGCCATTCGGGTGTCCGTTTCGCATGCCGTTTACGCCGATTTGTCATATTTATCGTTGTGGTCGATATCACATCGTTACTTCAAAGATAATTACAAATATTTTTTTCATACTTTTTTTACACCCAATGATTACATAACAGTGTGATTTTTGATTCCTTGTACAAGGCCATTCTTGTGTCCGTTTCGCCTGCCGTTTGTGCCGGCGTGCCTTATTTATCGTTCTGGTCGATATCACATCAGTACTTCAAAGAAAATTACAAACTTTTTTTGTACTTTTTTGTACCTATAGAGTACTTAACGGTGTGATTTTTGATACCTTGTACAAGGCCATTCTGGTCTCCGTTTTGCTTGCCATTTGTGCCGGCGTGCCTTATTTATCGTTCTGGTCGTTATCACATCAGTACTTCAAAGATAATTACACCGTTTTTTCATACTTTTTTTGTACCCATAGAGTATTTAACGGTGTGATTTTTGATTCCTTGTACAAGGCCATTTGGGTGTCGGTTTTGCATGCCATTTTGTACCCAACGATTGGTGTGATTTTTTTATTCCTTTTAAAAGGACATTCGGGTGTCCGTTTTGCATACCGTTTGCACCGATGTGTCTTATTTAACTTTCTGGGCGATATCACATCGTTACTTCAAAGAAAACTACAAACCTTTTTTCGTACTTTTTTATACCCACCGAGTACTTAATGGTGTGATTTATGATTCCTTGTACAAGGGCATTCGGGTGTCCGTTTCGCATGCCGTTTACGCCGATTTGTCTTATTTAACTTTCTGGTCGATATCACATTGTTACTTCAAAGAGAATTACAAACATTTTATTACATACTTTGTTTTGTACCCAATGATTACTTATCGGTGTGATTTTTGATTCCTTGTAAAAGACCATTCGGGTGTCCGTTTTGCATGCCGTTTGAACCGCCGTGCCTTATTTATCGTTTTGGTCGATATCACTGTTAGGAAATCTACGCGGGAACGCAGCGGAATTCAAAAATTTATTTCCTTTCGACCCAAGATCGACTTCGTTTAAGCAATAAACAAACAAGTAGTAGACGGTGGTTACCTTGGTTGATCTATAAGATCGACGCTTTGACCGTCTAAGGAGAGTAGTTCTGCATAGAGCCGCCCAAGTGTTCGGCCTCTACCGCTAGTCCACACGAACAGCCCGCCGGAATCCCATCATGGATTGCTATTGGAAAACTCCGGTTGCTAGACCGGCCCTTTTCCCCTCTCTCCAACTCTCTATAGGATGCTCTCTATTTTACACAAAAACTATTAGTTCTTGGAATTGTGTTGTACTAAAGAGCTTGACACCCACCTCTTATTTATAGTGTAGGGGGCGCCCCATCTAGGTGTGGAGGAGAAGAAAACCTTTTCCCAATAAAATAAGGAAAATATAATAGATTGATTTATCTCATTTATTATAATATCTCATATTAAATAAATCTAGGATTTTGTCAATATCTTATATTGATTATTCCCAAGATATTGTCAATATCTAATATTGACTATATTTATCTTATTACCATAAATCTATTTTTCAAAATCTATTAATATCTAATATTAATATTATGGTAATCTTATTAATTAAATTGCACAATCCAAATATATCCAATATATTTAAAACTTGCGCCACATGCATACGTGCACATCTTTGATCACATGATCAACTAGTTTGGCAAACTCACGTGTATTGCATATATATGTAATATATGTTTATTTAATTAATATAATACTGTGATTAATTAATTTACAAAATACATGTGTATCATATACACACATAAATTTCGACACATACACATCAACTATGTATATTTAATTAATCAACATAATTAATATTTTGTATTATATTTATTCATAATAAATAAATACCACCATATTAATTTACCACTATAACCTTTATAGTCTCGAGATAAACTTTCCTTATTTGGTTATCAACTATAACCACATTTTAATCCGACTAGATGTTCATATGTGTGTGACCCGATAGGCTTCCGAATATGTTGGCCGTAGACACAAAGTGCAAATTACGAAAATGCCCTTCATGCCTAACGATCACGGGATAGCGTCTAGCAACAAACCGTGACCCCCAATCATCGGAAGAGTCAAATGCAATGACTACTACCTTTCATGTGAAACGATTACCGTGTAACTTACAATCCTATCATTGTAATAATATCCATACGGTCGTTAGTCGAGTGTCAAAACATCAACAACCGTATCTTATAATCTCGGATATCAAACTCTCTCGGCAAACACATTTACTCCCACTTTGCAAAGATTCACGAGAGCTAGACATTCCTTATAAGAAGGCCATTTCGGATATTCGATCCCAATCATAGGATACGCGATTCCCGGACGACCAATCATGTATACTCCGCGATGCTTCAAAGATCACACCCAATCACTACCGCATGATCGCCCGTGGCTGGGGGAAACCTCAATAGTGTCAAAGCATGACAATCACACCGTGATGCCATGAAGACTCCGGTCTTAAGGATAATTACACAACCGTCACATAGTGTGACACTTATCCGTGTAAAGTGGGTCGATCTAACGTCGCATTCTCTAATACACGTCCACGCATACCCAAGTGTCTCTACACTTCGATAGACGAGATCTATCCCCGCCCTAAAGACGAAGACATCCAATACGTGCTAGTCTGCTTTATACTATCAATGCCTGCTTAATAGTACATCGACTGTAGACATTTAAGTATCAAACTTATTAAAGTGATTAGAGATCTCATCAACCATAATCGCCTATCATGGTTTCTCTATCACGCTTTAACACTAAGGACGTTATTATATAACAATTCATAATTGGTTCTTTAAAAGAACATATATATATGACAACATAAAATCCATTTAATATATATGTATAAACATAAAGAAATAGTATAAACGATCCGACCCGGTCGGATCCGGTCCAACCCGATTGGGTTTAGGACACTATTTCAACAATCACATCGTTACTTCAAAGATAATTACTAACCTTTTTTCGTACTTTTTTTTAAACCCAATGATTACATAAACATTTTTTTTCGTACTTTGTTTTGTACCCAATGATTATTATCGGTGTGATTTTTGATTCCATGTAAAAGACCATTCGGGTGTCCGTTTCACATGCCGTTTGTACCCCCGTGCCTTATTTATCGTTGTGGTCGATATCACATCTTTACTTTAAAGATAATTACTAACCTTTTTTCAAACTTTTTTACACCCAATGATTACATAACAGTGTGATTTTTGATTCCTTGTACAAGGCCATTCTAGTGTCCGTTTCCCCTGCCGTTTGCGCCGGCGTGCCTTATTTATCGTTCTAGTCGCTATCACATCAGTACTTCAAAGAAAATTACAAAAAAATTTCATACGTTTTTGTACCCACAGAGTACTTAACGGTGTGATTTTTGATACCTTGTACAAGGTGTTTCTGGTCTCCATTTTGCTTGCCGTTTGCACCGGCATGCCTTATTTATCGTTCTGGTCGATATCACATCAGTACTTCAAAGATAATTACACCATTTTTTTCATACATATTTGTGTACCCACAGAGTACTTAACGGTGTGATTTTTTATTCCTTGTACAAGGCCATTCGGGTGTCCGTTTTGCATGCCGTTTGAACCGACATGTCTTATTTAAATTTTTGGTCGATATCACATCGTTACTTTGAAGAAAATTACAAAAAAAAAATCGTACTTTTTTTGTACCCACCGATTACTTAACGGTGTGATTTTTGATTCCTGGTACATGGTCATTCGGGTGTCCGTTTTGCATGCCATTTGTACCGACGTGTCTTTTTTAACTTTCTGGTCGATATCACATCGTTACTTCAAAGAAAATAACAAACCTTTTCTTTGAACTTTTTATTGTACCAATATAGTACTTAACGGTATGATTTTTGATTCCTTGTACAAGGCCATTCTAGTGTCCGTTTTGCCTGCCAGTTGTGCCGGCGTGCCTTATTTATCATTTTGGTCTATATCACATCATACTTCAAAGATAATTACTCCGATTTTTCATTCTTTTTTTTGTACCCACAAAGTACTTAACGGTGTGATTTTTGATTCCTTGTACAAGGCCATTCGGGTGTCCATTTTGCTTGCCGTTTGCACGACGTGTCTTATTTAACTTTCTGGTCGATATCACATCGTTACTTTGAAGAAAAGAAAATTACAAACTTTTTTTCGTACTTTTTTTTACCCACCGATTACTTAACGGTGTGATTTTTGATTCCTAGTAAAAGGCCATTCTAGTGTCCGTTTGGCCTGCTGTTTACGCCGCCGTGCCTTATTTATTGTTATGGTCGATACCACATCAGTACTTCAAAGAAAATTACAAACTTTTTTTCGAACATTTTTTGTACCCACCGATTACTTAACGGTGTGATTTTTGATTCCTTGTACAAGGACATTCTGGCCTCCGTTTTGATTGCCGTTTGCGCCGGCGTGTCTAATTTATCGTTCTGGTCGATATCACATCAGTATTTCAAAGAAAGTTAAAAACTTTTTTTTCGTACTTTTTTGTACCATAGAGTACTTAACGGTGTGATTTTTTATTCCTTGTACAAGGAAATTCTGGTGTCCATTTGCATGCCGTTTGCGCTGCCGTGCCTTATTCAATGTTCTGCTCGATATCACATCGTTATGTCAAAGAAAATCACAACCTTATTTTTCGTACTTTTTCATACCCATAGATTACTTAATTGTGTGATTTTTTATTCCTTGTACAAGGTCATTCGGGTGTCCATTTTGCATGCCCTTTGCGCCGATGTGTCTTATTTAATTTTCTTGTCGATATCACATCGTTACTTCACAGAAAATTACAAACCATTTTTTTGTATTTTTTTCATACACATGGAGTACATAACAGTGTGATTTTTTATTCCTTATACAAGGCCTTTCTAGTCTCCGTTTTGTTTGCCGTTTGCACCGCCGTGCCCTATTTACCGTTCCGGTCGATATCACACCAGTACTTCAAAAAAAATTACAAACGTTTTTTTTTCGTACTTTTTTTGTACCCATAGAGTACTTAACAGTGTGATTTTTGATTCCTTGTGCAAGGCCATTCGGGTGTCCGATTCGCCTGCCGTTTGCACCGCCGTGCTTAATTTATCATTCTAGTCAATATCACATCAGTACTTCAAAGATAATTACAATGGTTTTTTTGTACTTTTTTATACCCACCGAGTACTTAGCGGTGTGATTTTTGATTCCTTGTACAAGGCCATTCTAGTGTCCGTTGCGCCTGCCGTTTGCGCCGGCGTGCCTTGTTTATCGTTCAGGTCGATATCACATAAGTATTTAAAAGATAATTACAAACCTTTTTTTGTACTTTTTTTTATCGCCGTGCCTAATTTATCGTTATGGTCGATATCACATCATTACTTCAAAGATAATTACAAACCTTTTTTTCGTACATTTTTTATTCCCACCGATTACTTAACGGTGTGATTTATTATTCCTTGTACAGGGCCATTCGGGTGTCCGTTTCGCCTGCCGTTTGCACCGCCGTGCCTTATTTATCGTTGTGGTCGATATGACATCGTTACTTCAAAGATAATTACAAACATTTTTTTCGTATTTTGTTTTATACCCACTGATTACTTAACGGTGTGATTTTTGATTCCTTGTACAGGGCCATTCGGGTGTCCGTTTCGCCTGCCATTTGCACCGCCGTGCCTTATTTATCGTTGTGGTCGATATTACATCGTTACTTCAAATATAATTACAAACCTTTTTTTTGTACTATTTTTATACCCACTGATTACTTAACGGTGGATTTTGATTCCTTGTACAAGGCCATTCTGGTATCCGTTTTGCTTGCCGTTTGCGCCGGCGTGCCTTATTTTTCGTTCTGGTCGATATCACATCAGTACATCAAAGAAAATTACTAACTTTTTTTCATACATTTTTTTGTACCACCGATTACTTAACGGTGTGATTTTTTATTACAAGGTCATTCTAGTGTCCGTTTTGCTGCTGTTTACGCCGCCGTGCCTTATTTATCGTTCTGGTCGATATCACATCAGTACTTCAAGGAAAATTACAAACATTTTTTCCATACTTTTTTTGTACCCACCACCGATTACTTAACGGTGTGATTTTTTATTATTCCTTGTACGAAGCCATTTGGGTGTTCGTTTTGCACGCCGTTTGCACTGATGTGTCTAATTTAACTTTCTGGTCGATCTCACATCGTTACTTCAAAGAAAATTACAAACCTTTTTTTTGTACTTTTTTTTGACCCATAGAGTACTTAACGGTGCGATTTTTGATTCCTTGTACAAGGCTATTCTAGTGTCCGTTTTGCTTGCCGTTTACATCGCCATGCCTTATTTATTGTTGTGGTCGATATCACATAGTTACTTTAAAGAGAATTACAAATGTTTTTTTTGTACTTTTTTGTACCCATCGATTACTTAACGGTTTGATTTTTGATTCCTTTTACAAGGCAATTCTGGCCTCCGTTTCGCTTGCCGTTTGCGCCGGCATGCCTTATTTATCGTTCTGGTCGATATCACATCAGTAATTCAAAGAAAATTACAACCTTTTTTTTCGTACTTTTCTTGTACCCATAATGTACTTAACGGTGTGATTTTTGATTCCTTGTACAAAGCCATTCAGGTGTCCATTTCGCATGCCGTTTTGTGCCGCCGTGTCATATTCAATGTTCTGGTCGATATCCTATCATTATGTCGAAGAAAATCACTATCTTATTTTTCGTACTTTTTTCATATCCATAGATTACTTAACGGTGTGATTTTTGATTCCTTGTACAAGGCCATTCGGGTGTCCGTTTTGGTTGCCGTTTGCGCCGACGTGTCTTGTTTAACTTTTTGGTCGATATCACATTGTTATTTCACAGAAAATTACAAACAATTTTTTTTGTACTTTTTCATACCTAACATAACGGTGTGATTTTTGATCGCTTGTACAAGGCCATTATGTCTCCGTTTTGCTTGCCGTTTGCACCGTCGTGCCTTATTTATCGTTCTGGTTGATATCACATCAGTATTTCAAAGAAAAACAAACGTTTTTTTCGTATTTTTTTTGTACACATAGAGTACTTAACGGTTTGATTCTTGATTCCTTGTACCTGGCCATTCGGGTGTCCGTTTCGCCTGCCGTTTGTAGCTCCGTGCCTTATTTATCGTTCTGGTCAATATCACATCAATACTTCAATGATAAATACAATGTTTTTTTCATACTTTTTTTTATACATACCGAGTACTTAACGTGATATTTGATTCCTTGTACAACCCCATTCTCGTGTCCATTTCGCTGCCGTTTGCGCCGGCGTGCCTTATTTATCGTTCAGGTCGATATCACATCAGTACTTCAAAGAAAATTACAAATGTTTTTTTTTCATACTTTTTTTTTGTATCCATAGAGTACTTAACGGTGTGACTTTTGAATCCTTGCACAAGGCCATTCGGGTGACCGTTTCGGCTGCCGTTTGCACTGCCATGCCTTATTTATCGTTGTGGTCGATATCACATCGTTACATCAAAGATGATTACAAACATTTTTTTCGTACTTTTTTTTATACCCACCGATTACTTAACGGTGTGATTTTTGATTCCCTGTACACGGCCATTCGGGTGTCCGTATGCACCGCCGTGCCTTTTTTATCGTTGTGGTCGATATCACTTCAAAGATAATTACAAACCTTTTTTCGTACTTTTTTTATACCCACCGATTACTTAACGGTGTGATTTTTGATTCCTTGTACAAGGCCATTCTGGTCTCCATTTTGCTTGCCATTTGCACCGGCGTGCTTTATTTATCGTTCTGGTCGATATCACATTAGTACTTCAATGAAAATTACAAGCCTTTTTTTCGTACTATTTTAGTACCCACAGAGTACGTAACGGTAAGATTTTTGATTTCTTGTCCAAGGCCATTCGGGTTTCCGATTCGTATGCCGTTTTTGCCGACGTGTCTTATTTAACTTTCTGGTCGATATCACATTGTTAGTACAAAGATATTTACAAAAAAATTTGTACTTTTTTGTACCCAAAGAGTACATAACGCTGTGATTTTTGATTCCTTGTACAAGGCCATTCTGGTATCCGTTTTGCTTGCCGTTTGTGACGGCGTTCCTTATTTATCGTTCTGGTCAATATCACATCATTACTTCAAAGAAAATTACATACTTTTTTTTGTACTTTTTTTTTGTACCCATAGAGTACTTAACAGTGTGATTTTTTATTCATTGTACAAAGCCATTCTAGTGTCCGTTTTACCTGCCTTTTGCCCTGCCGTGCCTTATTTATCGTTCCGGTGGATATCACATCAGTACTTCAAAAATAATTACAAACCTTTTTTTCATACTTTTTTTTGTACCCATAGAGTACATAACGGTATGATTTTTGATTCCTTGTACAATGCCATTCGGGTGTCCGTTTCACGTGCCGTTTACGCCGATTTGTCTTATATATCGTTCTGGTCGATATCACATCAGTGCTTAAAAGAAAATCACAAACGTTTTTTTCATACTTTTTTTGTACCCAATATTTACTTAACTATGTGATTTTTGATTCCTTGTACATGGCTATTTAGGTGTTCATTTTGCTTGCCATTTGCACCGCCGTGCCTTATTTATCGTTGTGGTCCATATCACATTGTTACTTCAAAGATAATTACAAACTTTTTTTTCATACTTTTTTTTATACTCACCGATTACTTAACGGTGTGATTTTCGATTCCTTGTACAAGGCTATTCGGGTGTCCGTTTCGCATGCCGTTTGCACCGCCGTGCCTTACTTATCATTGTGGTCGATATCACATCGTTACTTCAAAGATAATTACAAACCTTTTTTCGTCCTTTTTTTGTACCTATAAAGTACTTATCGGTGTGATTTTTGATTCCTTGTACAAGGCCATTTAGGTGTCCGTTTTGTTTGCCGTTTGCGCCGGCGTGCCTTATTTATCGTTCTGGTCGACATCACATCGATACTTCAAAGAAAATTACAAACTGTTCTTTTGTACTTTTTTTGTACCCACCGATTACTTAACGGTGTGATTTTTGATTCCTTGTACAAGGTCATTCGGGTGTCTCGTTTTGCCTACTGTTTACGCCGCCGTGCCTTATTTATCATTCTGGTCAATCCCACATCAGCACTTCAAAGAAAATTACTAACTTTTTTTCGTACTTTTTTTGTCCCCACCGATTACTTAAGAGTGTGATTTTCATTCCTAGTACAAGGCCATTCTGGCGTCCGTTTTGATTACCGTTTGCGCTGGCGTGCCTAATTTATCGTTCGGTCAATCAATATCACATCATTACTTCAATGAAAATTACAAAAAAAAATTCATACTTTTTTTGTACTCATAGAGTACTTAACGGTGTGATTTTTGATTCCTTGTACAAGGCCATTCTGGAGTCCATTACGGACCTAGTCCTTTCACCCAAGTTTGATTTATGGCATGCCGTTTGCACCGTTGTGCCTTATTCAATGTTCTGGTCGATATCACTTCATTATGTCGTACAAGGCCATTCTGGCCTCCGTTTTGCTTGACTTTGCACCGACGTGCCATGTTTATCTTTCTGGTCGATATCACATCAGTACGTCAAAGAGAATTACAAACGTTTTTTTTCGTACTTTTTTTCTACCCATAGAGTACTTAACGGTGTGATTTTTGATTCATTGTCCAAGGCCATTCTGGACTCCGTTTTGCTTGCCGTTTACGCCGGTGTGCCATATTTATCGTTCTGGTCGATATCACATCAGTACTTCAAAGAGAAGTATAAACGTTTTTTTGTACTTTTTTGTACCCATAGAGTACTTAACGGTGTGATTTTTGATTCCTTGTACAAGGCAATTCTGGCCTCCGTTTTGCTTGCCGTTTGCGCCGTCATTCCTTATTTATCGTTCTGGTCGATATCACGTCAGTACTTCAAAGAGAATTACAACCATTTGTTTTTCGTACTTTTTTTGTTCCCATAGAGTACTTAACGGTGTGATTTTTTATTCCTTTTACAAGGCCATTATGGCCTCCGTTTTGCTTGACTTTTCACCAGCGTTCCTTATTTATCGTTCTGGTCGATATCACATCAGTACTTCAAAGATAATTACAAACATTTTTTTCGTACATTTTTTGTACCCATAGAGTACTTAACGGTGGGATTTTTTTATTCCTTGTATAAGGCCATTCTGGCCTCCGGTTTGCTTGCAGTTTGCGCCGTCGTGCCTTATTTATCGTTCTGGTCGATATCATTTCAGTACTTTAAAGAGAATTACAAAAGTTTTTTTTCATACTTTTTTTGTACCCATAGAGTACTTAACGGTGTGATTTTTGATTCCTTGTCCAAGGCCATTCTGGCCTCCATTTTGTTTGCCGTTTGCACAAGGAATCAAAAATCACACCGTTAAGTACTCTATGGGTATAGAAAAAGTACAAAAAAACGTTTGTAATTCTCATTGAAGTACAAATATGATATCGACCAGAACGATTAATAAGGCACGCCGGCGCAAAGTCAAGCAAAACGGAGGCCAGAATGGCCTTGTACAAGGAATCAAAAATCACACCGTTAAGTACACTATAGGTAAAAAAAGTATGAAAAAAAACATTTGTAATTCTCTTTGAAGTACTGATGTGATATCGACCAAAACTATAAATAAGGCACGCCGGCACAAGCAAAACGGAGGCCAAAATGGCCATGTACAAGGAATCAAATATCACACCGTCAAGTACTCTATGGGTACAAAAAAAATTATGAAAAAAAACGTTTGTAATTCTCTTTGATGTACGGATGTGATATAGACCAGAACGATAAATAAGGCTTGCCGGTGCAAACGGCAAGCAAAACGGAGACCATAATGGCCTTGTACATGGAATCAAAAATCACACAGTTAAGTACTAAATGGGTACAAAAAAAATACGAAGTAAAACTTTTGTAATTCTCTTTGAAGTACTGATGTGATATCGTCCAGAACGATAAATAAGGCACGCCGGCGAAAACGGAAAGCAAAACGGAGGCCAGTATTGCCTTGTACATGGAATCCAAAATCACACCGTTAAGTACTCTATGGGTACAAAAAAAAGTACGAAAAAAACGTTTGTAATTCTCATTGAAGTACTGATGTGATATCGACCAGAACGATAAATAATGCACGTCGGCGCAATCGGTAAGCAAAACGTAGGCCAGAATGGCCTTGTACAAGGAATCAAAAATCACACCGTTAAGTACTCTGTAGGATCAAAAAAAGTATGAAAAAAACTTTTGTAATTCTCTTTGAAGTATTGATGTGATATCGACCAGAACGATAAATAAGGCATGTCGGCCCAGACGGCAAGCAAAACGGAGGCATGAATGGCCTTGTACAAGCAATCAAAAATCACTCCGTTAAGTACTCTATGGGTACAAAAAAAAGTATGAAAAAAAACGTTTGTAATTCTCTTTGAAGTATTGATACGATAAATAAGGCACGCCGGCGCAAACGGTAAGCAAAAAAGAGGCCAGAATGGCCTTGTACAAGCAATCAAAAATCACACCGTTAAGTACTCTATGAGTACAAAAAAGTATGAAAAAAAAATGTTTGTAATTCTCTTTGAAGTACTGATGTGATATCGACCAGAGCGATAAATAAGGCACGCCGGCACAAACGGCAAGCAAAACGGAGTCCAGAATTGCTTTGTACAAGGAATCAAAAATCACACCACGTAGTACTCTAGGTACAAAAAAAGTATGAAAAAAAACGTTGGTAATTCACTTTGAAGTACTGATATGGTATCGACCAGAACGATAAATAAGGCACGCCGGCGCAAACGGCAAGCAAAAGGGAGGCCAAAATGGCCTTGTACAAGGAATCAAAAATCACACCGTTAAGTACTCTGTGTACGAAAAAAAGTACGAAAAAAAACATTTGTAATTCACTTTGAATTACTGATGTGATATCGACCAGAACGATAAATAAGGCACGCCGGCACAAACGGCAAGCAAAACGGTGTCCAGAATGGCCTTGTACAAGGAATCAAAAATCACACCGTTAAGTACTCTAGGTACAAAAAAAGTATGAAAAAAAATGTTTGTAATTCACTTTGAAGTACTGATATGATATCGACCAGAACGATAAATAAGGCACGCCGACGCAAACGGCAAGCAAAAGGGAGGCCAAAATGGCCTTGTACAAGGAATCAAAAATCACACCGTTTAGTACTCTATGGGTACAAAAAAAGTACGAAAAAAACATTTATAATTCTCTTTGAAGTACTGATGTGATATCGACCAGAACGATAAATAAAGCACGCCGGCGCAAACGGCAAGCAAAACGGAGGCCAAAATGGTCTTGTACAAGGAATCAAAAATCACACCGTTAAGTACTCTATGGGTACAAAAAAAAGTACAAAAATAACGTTTATAATTCACTTTGAAGTACAGATGTGATATGGACCAGAACGATAAATAAGGCACTCCGGCGTAAACGGCAAGCAAAACGGAGGCCAGAATGGCCTTGTACAATCAATCAAAAATCACACCGTTAAGTACTCTATGCGTATAAAAAAAGTATGAAAAAAACGTTTTTAATTCTCTTTGAAGTACTGATGTGATATCGACCAGAACGATAAATGAGGCATGCCGGCTCAAATGGCAAGCAAAATGGAGGCCAGAATGGCCTTGTACAAACAATCAAAAATCACACCGTTAAGTACTATATGGGTACAAAAAAAGTAAGAAAAAAATGTTTTTAATTCTCTTTGAAGTAATGATATGATATTGTCCAGATCGATAAATAAGGCACGCCGGTGCAAACGGCAAATAAAACGGAGGCCAGAATGGCCTTGTACAAGCAATCAAAAATCACACCGTTAAGTCTTCTATGGGTACAAAAAATGTACGAAAAAAAATGTTTGTAATTCTCTTTGAAGTACTGATGTGATATCGACCAGAACGATAAATAAGGCACGCCGGCAAAACGGCAAGCAAAACAGAGGCCAGAATGGCCTTGTACAAGGATTCAAAAATCACATCGTTAAGTACTCTATGGGTACAACAAAAAGTACGAAAAAAACTTTTGTAATTCTCTTTGAAGTACTGATGTGATATCGGCCAGAACGATAAATAAGGCACGCCGGCGCAAACGGGAAGCAAAACGGAGGCCAGAATGGCCTTGCACAAGCAGTCAAAAATCACACTGTTAGTACTCTATGGGTACAAAAAAAAGTACAAAAAAAAAAGCGTTTGTAATTCTCTTTGCAGTACTGATGTGATATCGACCAGAACGATGAATGAGGCCCGCCGGCGTAAACGGAAAGAAAAACGGAGATCAGAATGGCCTTGTACAAGGAATAAAAAATCACACCGTTAAGTAATCAGGTACAAAAAAAGTACGGGAAAAAACGTTTGTAATTATCTTTGCAGTAACTATGTGATATCGACCAGAAAGTTAAATAAGAGAAATCGGCGTAAACGGCATGCGAAACGGACACCCGAATGGCCTTGTACAAGGAATAAAAAATCACACCGTTAAGTAATCGGTGGGTACAAAAAAAGTATGAAAAAAGGTTCGTAATTATCTTTGAAGTAATGTTGTGATATCGACCACAACGATAAATAAGGCACGGCAGTGCAAACGGCTGACAAAACGGACTCCCGAATGGCCTTGTACAAGGAATCAAAAATCACACCGTTAAGTAATATATGGGTATGAAAAAAGCATGAAAAATAAGCTTTTATTTTATTCGACGTAACGATGTGATATCGACCAGAACGTTAAATAAGGCACTGCGGCGTAAACGGCATGTGAAACGGACACCTGAATGGCTTTGTACAAGTAATCAAAAATCACACCGTTAAGTAATCATTGGGTATAAAAAAAGTTTTGTAATTATCTTTGAAGTAACGATCTGATATCGACCACAACGATAAATAAGGCACGGCGGTGCAAACGGCATGCAAAACGGACACTAGAATGGCATTGTACAAGGAATCAAAAATCACACCGTTAAGTAATCATCGGGTATAAAGAAAGTATGAAAAAAAGGTTTGAAATTATCTTTGAAGTAACGATGTGATATCGACTACAACGATAAATAAGACACGTCGGTGCTAACGGCACGCAAAACGGAGACCCGAATGGCCTTGTACAAGGAATAAAAAATCACACCATTAAGTAATCGGTGGGTATAAAAAAGTATGAAAAAAAGGTTTGTAATTATCTTTGAAGTAACGATGTGATATTGACCACAAAGATAAATAAGAAAAAAAAGCTTTGTAATTATCTTTGAAGTAACGATGTGATATCGACCACAACGATAAATAAGACATGTCGGTGCAAACGGCATGCGAAACGGACACCCGAATGGCCTTGTACAAGGTATCAAAAATCACACCTTTAAGTAATCGGTGGGTATAAAAAAAAGTACGAAAATGGGTTTGTAATTATCTTTGAATTAACGATGTGATATCGACCACAACGATAAATAAGGAACGGCGGTGAAAACCGCAGGCGAAACGGACTCCCGAATGGCCTTGTACAAGGAATCAAAAATCACACTGTTAAGTACAAAAAAAATAAGAAAAAAAAGTTTGTAATTTTTTTTGAAGTAACTATGTGATATCGACAGAAAGTTAAATAAGACAAATCGACATAAACGGAATGCGAAACGGACACTAGAATGGCCATGTACAAGGAATTACAAATCACACTATTAAGTAATCATTGGGTATAAAAAATGTATGAAAAAAAAGGTATGTAATTATCTTTGAAGTAACGTTGTGATATCGACCACAAGGATAGATAAGGCATGCCGGCGAAAACGGCAGGTGAAACAAACACCCGAATGGCCTTGTCCAAGGAATCAAAAATCACACCGTTAAGTACTCTATGGGTACAAAAAAAAAGTACGAAAAAAAAGATTGTAATTTTCTTTGAAGTAACTATGTGATATCGACCAGAAAGTTAAATAAGACAAATTGGCGTAAACGGCCAGCGAAACAGACACTAGAATGGCCTTGTACAAAGAATTAAAAATCACACCGTTAAGTAATCAATGGGTATAAAAAAAAGTACGAAAAAAAGGTTTGTAATTATCTTTGAAGTAACAATGTGATATCGACAACAACGATAAATAAGGCACGGCGGAGTAAACGGAATGCGAAACGGACACCCGAATGGCCTTGTACAAGGAATCAAAAATCACACAGTTAATTAAATAAGACACGGCGGCGTAAACGGCATGCAAATCGGAAACATGAATGGCATTGTACAAGAAATCAAAAATCAAACCGTTAAGTACTCTGTGGGTACAAAAAAAGTATAAAAAACGGTTTGTAATTATCTTTGAATTACTGATGTGATATCGACCACAACGATAAATAAGGCACGGCGGTGCAAATTGCAGGCAAAACGGACACTAGAATGGCTTTGGACAAGGAATAAAAAATCACACCGTTAAGTACTCCATGGGTACTAAAAAAAGTACAAAAAAATGTTGTAATTTTATTTTAAGTACTGATGTGATATTGACCAGAACGAAAAATAAGGCACGAAGGCGCAAACGGCAGGAAAAACGGAGAACAGTGTGGCCTTGTACAAGGAATCAAAAATCACACCGTTAAGTAATCGGTGGGTATAAAAAAAGTATGAAAAAAGGTTTGTAATTATCTTTGAAGTAACTATGTGATATCGACCACAACGATAAATAAGGCACGGCGGTGCAAACGGACACCTGAATGGCCCTGTACAAGGAATCAAAAATCACACCGTTAAGTAATCGGTGGGTATAAAAAAAGTACGAAAAAAGGTTTGTAATTATCTTTGAAGTAACAATGTGATATCGACCACAACGATAAATAAGGCACGGCGGTGCAAACGGCAGGCGAAACGGTCACCCGAATGGCCTTGTACAAGGAATCAAAAATCACACCGTTAAGTACTCTATGGGTAGAAAAATAAGTATGAAAAAAATGTTTGTAATTTTCTTTGAAGTACTGATGTGATATTGACCAGAACGATAAATATGGCACGGCGGTGCAAGCGGCAGGCGAAACGGACACCAGAATGGCCTTGTACAATGAATCAAATATCACACTGTTAAGTACTCTATATGTACCAAAAAAAAGCATGAAAAAACGTTTGTATTTTTTTTGAATTACGATGTGATTCCGACCAGAACAATAAGTAAGGCACGGCGGTGCAAACGGCAAGCAAAATGGAGACCATAATGGACTTGTACAAGCAATAAAAAATCACACCTTTATGTACTCTATGGGTATGAAAAAAGTATGAAAAAATGGTTTGTAATTTTCTATGAAGTAACGATGTGTTATCGACCAGAAAGTTAAATAAGACACGTCAACGCAAATGGCAAACGAAACGGACACCCGAATGGCCTTGTACAAGGAATCAAAAATCACACCGTTAAGTAATATATGGGAATGAATAAAGTACGAAAAATAAGGTAGTGATTTTCTTCGACATAACGATGTGATATAGACCAGAACATTGAATAAGGCACGCCGGCACAAACAGAAAGCAAAACGGAGGCCAGAATGGCCTTGTACAAGGAATCAAAAATCACACCGTTAAGCAATCGGTGGGTACAAAAAAAGTACGAAAAAAAAACGTTTGTAATTCTCTTTGAAGTAACTATGTGATATCGACCACAACGATAAAAAGGCAAGGCGGTGTAAACGGCAGGCAAAACGGACACTAGAATAGCCTTGTACGAAGAAAAAAAATCACACCGTTAAGTACTCTATGGGTACAAAAAAAAGGTTTGTAATTTTCTTTGAAGTAACGATGTGATATCGACCAGAAAGTTAAATTAGACATGTCGGTGCAAACGGCATGCAAAACGAACACCCGAATGGCCTTGTACAAGGAATCAAAAATCACACCGTTCAGTAATCGGTGGGTACAAAAAAATTAAGAAAAATGTTTGTAATTTTCTTTGAAGTACTGATGTGATATCGACCAGAACGATAAATAAGGCACGGCGGCGTAAACAGCAGGCAAAACGGACACTAGAATGACCTTGTACAAGGAATCAAAAATCACACCGTTAAGTAATCGGTGGGTACAAAAAAAAGTATGAAAAAAAGTTTGTAATTTTCTTTGATGTACTGATGTGATATCGACCAGAACGAAAAATAAGGCACGCCGGCGCAAACGGCAGGCAAAACGGAGACCCAAATGGCCTTGTACAAGGAATCAAAAATCACACCGTTAAGTACTCTATGGGTACGAAAAAAAAGTACAAAAAAATTGTTGTAATTTTCTTTTAAGTACTGATGTGATATCGACCAGAACGACAAATAAGGCACGAAGGCACAAATGGCTGGCAAAACGGAGAACAGAGTGGCCTTGTACAAGGAATCAAAAATAACACCGTTAAGTAATCGGTGGGTATAAAAAAGTATGAAAAAAAGGTTTGTAATTATCTTCGAAGTAACTATGTGATATCGACCATAACGATAAATAAGGCACGGCGGTGCAAACGAACACCCGAATGGCCCTGTATATGGAATCAAATGCCTTATTTAACGTTCTGGTCGATATCACATCGTTACTTCAAAGAACATTACAAACTTTTTTTCATAATTTTTTTTGTACCCTCAGAGTAATAACGGTGTGAATTTTGATTACTTGTACAAGGCCATTCGGGTGTCTATTCACATGCCGTTTGCGCCGCCGTGCCTTACTTCAAAGAACATTACAAACTTTTTTCATACTTTTTTGTACCCGCGATAAGCGCATGCAAAATGGAATCCTGAATCGCCTTGTACAAGGAATCAAAAATCACACCGTTAATTACCTATGGATAAGGAAAAAGTATGAAAATAAGGAGGTGATTTTCTTCGAAGTATGGATGTGATATTGATCAGAACATTAGATATGGCACGGCGGCGCAAACAGAATGCAAAACGGACACCCGAATGGCCTTGTACAAGGAATCAAAAATCACACCGTTAAGTACTTTATGGGTATTAAAAAAGTATGAAAAATAAGGTTATGATTTTCTTCAAAGTAACGATGTGATATCGTCCATAACGTTAAATGAGGCACGTCTGCGCAAACGGCATGTGAAACGGACAGTAAAATGGCCTTGTACAAGGAATCAAAAATACACCGTTAAGTACTCTGTGTGTACAACAAAAGTATAAAAAAAAATTGAAAATTTTCTTTGAAATAACGATGGGATATCAACCAGAATGATACATAAGGTACAACGGCACAAAAAACATGAGAAACGGACACAAGAATTGCCTTTTACAAGGAATAAAAAATCACACCGTTAAGTACTCTGTGGGTAAGAAAAAAGTATAAAAATGGTCGTAATTTTCTTCGAAGTAACGATGTTATATCGACCAGAATATTAAATAAGGCACGGCGGCGCAAATGGCATGCAAAACGGACACCCGAATGGCCTTGTACAAGGAATCAAAAATCACACCATTAAGTAATCGGTGGGTACAAAAAAGTACGAAAAAAGAGTTTGTAATTTCTTTGAAGTACTGATGTGATATCTACCAGAAGGATAAATAAGCCACGGAGGCGCAAGCGGAAAGCAAAACGGAGACCAGAATGGCCTTCTACAAGGTATAAAAAATCACACCGTTAAGTACTCTGTGGGTACAAAAAAAAGTACGAAAAAAAAGGTATGTAATTATCTTAGAAGTGATGATGTGATATCGACCAAAACTGTAAATAAGGCATGGTGGCGTAAACGGCAAGCAAAACGGACACTAGAATTCCCTTCTACAAGTAATCAAAAATCACACTATTAAGTACTCTGTGGGTACAAAAAACGTATGAAAAAAGGTTTGTTGTTTTCTTTGAAGTAATGATTTGATATCGACCAGAAAGTTAAATAAGGCACGTCAGCGCATATTGCATGCAACACGGTCACCCGAATGGCCTTGTACACAGAATAAAAAATTAAACCATTATGTACTCTATGGGTACAAAAAATAGTACGAAAAAATATGTTTGTAATTTTATTTGAAGTAACGATGCGATATCGACCAGAAAATTAAATAAGACACGCCGGCGCAAAGGGCATGCAAAACGGACACCCGAATGGCCTTGTACATGGAATCAAAATCACACCGTTATGGGTACAAATAAACGAAAAACATTTGTAATGTTCTTTGAAGTAACGATGTGACATCGACCAGAAAGTTAAATAAGACACGTCGGTGCAAACGGCATGCAAAATAGATACCCGAATGGCCTTGTACAAGAAATCAAAAATCACACCGTTAATTACCTATGGGTGTGAAAAAAGTATGAAGAATAAGGTGGTGATTTTCTTCGAAGTAACGATGTGATATCGATTAGAACGTTGGACAAGGCACGGCGGCGTAAACGGCATGCGAAACGGACACCCGAATGGCCTTGTACAAGGAATCGAAAATCACACCGTTAAGTACTTCACGGGTATTAAAAAAGTATGAAAAATAAGGTTATTATTTTCTTGAAATAACGATGTGATATCGACGAAATAAGTCGTCGCGTTAGATGAGCACAAAGCGGATACGGCTCAAAAAATCGGCATGCGAAGCGGAAAGTAAAAAAAGGCCTTGTACAAGGAATAAAAAATACACCGTTAAGTACTCTGCGGGGACAAAAGTATAAAAAAATTTGTAAATTTTTTTTGAAATAACGATGTGATATCAACCAAAACGATATATAAGGTACAACGGCGTAAGAAACATGAGAAACGGACACAAGAATTGCCTTTTTTACAAGGAATAAAAAATCACACCGTTAAGTACTCTGTGGGTAAGAAAAAAGTATAAAAAGTTCGTAATTTTCTTCGAAGTAACGATGTTATATCGACCAGAATATTAAATAAGGCACGGCAGTGCAAATGGCATGCAAAACGGACACCCGAATTGCCTTGTACAAGGAATCAAAAATCACACCGTTAAGTAATCGGTGGGTACAAAAAAAGTTTGTAATTTTCTTTGAAGTACTGATGTGATATCTACCAGAATGATAAATATGGCACGGAGGCGCAAACGGCAAGCAAAACGGAGACCAGAATGGCCTTCTACAAGGTATCAAAAATCACACTGTTAAGTACTCTGTGGGTAGAAAAAAAATATGAAAAAAAAGGTTTGTAATTATCTTTGAAGTAATTATGTGATTTCGCCTAAGACGGTAAATAAGGCACGGCGGCGCATACGGCAAGCAAAACGGACACTAGAATGCCCTTCTACAAGTAATCAAAAATCACACTATTAAGTACTCTGTGGGTACAAAAAAAGTATGAAAAAAGGTTTGTTGTTTTCTTTGAAGTAACGATTTGATATCGACCAGAAAGTTAAATAAGGCACGTCAGCACAAACTGCAAGCAATACGGTCACCCGAATGGCCTTGTACAAAGAATAAAAAATCAAACCGTTATGTACTCTACGGGTACAAATAATTGTACAAAAAAAACATTTGTAATTTTCTTTGAAGTAACGATGTGATATCGACCAGAAATTTAAATCAGACACGCCGGCGCAAACGGCATGCAAAACGGACACCCGAATGGCCTTGTACAAGGAATCAAAAATCACACCGTTATGGGTACAAATAAAGTATGAAAAAAACGTTTGTAATTTTTTTTGAAGTAACAATGTGATATCAACCAGAAAGTTAAATAAGACAAGTCGGCGCAAACGGCATGCAAAATGGATACCCGAATGGCCTTGTACAAGGAATCAAAAATCACACCGTTATGTACTCTATGGGTATGAAAAAAGTATGAAAAAATGGTTTGTAATTTTCTGTGAAGTAAGAATGTGATATCGACCAGAAAGTTAAATAAGACACGTCGGCGCAAACGGCATGCAAAACGGACACCCGAATGGCCTTGTACAATGAATCAAAAATCACACCGTTAAGTAATCTATAGGTATGAAAAAAGTACGAAAAATAAGGTTGTGATTTTCTTCGACGTAACGACGTGATATCGACCAGAAAGTTAAATAAGGCACGGCGGCGCAAACGGCATGCAAAACGGACACCCGAATGGCCTTGTACAAGGAATCAAAAATCACACAGTTAAGTACTCTATGGATAAAAAATATAAATAAAAAAGTTTGTAATTTTCTTCGAAGTAACAATGTCATATCAACCAGAACGTGAAATAAGGCACGTCGGTGCAAATGGCATGCGAAATGGACACCCGAATGGCCTTGTATAAGGAATCAAAAATCACACTATTAAGAACTTTGTGGGTATGAAAAAAGTATGAAAAATAAGGTTGTGTTTTTCTTCAAAATATTGATGTGATATTGAACAGAACGTTAAATAAGGCACGGCGGCGCAAATAGCAAGTGAAACAGACACCAGAATCGCCTTGTACAAGGAATAAAAAATCACACCATTAAGTAATCGGTGGGTACAAAAAAAAGGTACGAAAAAAAAGTTTGTAATTTTCTTTGAAGTACTGATGTGATATCGACCAGAACGATAAATAAGGCACGGCGGCACAAACGGCAAGCGAAAAGGACATCAGAATGGCCTTGTACAAGGAATAAAAAATCACACCGTTAAGTACTCAATAGGTACAAAAAAAGTACGAAAAAAAGGTTTGTAATTTTCTTTGAAGTAACGATGTGATATCGACCAGATTGTTAAATAAGGCACGTCGGCGCAAACGGCATGCGAAACGGATACCATAATGGCCTTGTACAAGGAATCAAAAATCACACCATTAAGTACTCTGTGGGTACAAAAAAATGTACAAAAAAAGTTTTTAATTGTGTTTAAAGTAACGATGTGATATCGACCAGAACAATAAATATTGCACGTCGGCGCAAAAAACATGCAAAACGGACACACAAATTCCCTTGTAAAAGGAATCAAAAATATATAGGTATGGAAAAGTACAAAATAAAAGGTTTTAATTTTCTTCGAAGTAACGATGTGATATCGACCAGAACGTTAAATATGGCACGGCGGCGCAAGCGGCCTGCAAAACGGACACCTGAATGGCCTTGTACAAGGAATCAAAACGGACACTAGAATGGCCTTATACAAGGAATCAAAAATACACCGTTAAGTACTCTGTGGGTACAAAAAAAGTATAATTTTTTTTAATTTTATTAGAAATATCGATGTGATATCGACCAAAAAGATAAATAAGGCATGGTGGCGCAAACGACATGCAAAACGGAATCCTGAATGGCCTTGTGCAAGGAATCAAAAATCACACCGTTAATTACCTATGGGTACGAAAAAGTATGAAAAATAAGTTTGTGATTTTCTTCGAAGTAACGATGTGATATCGAACAGAACGTTAGATAAGGCACGGTGGCGCAAACGGCATGCAAAACGGACACCCGAATGGCCTTGTACAAGGAATCAAAAATCACACCGTTAAGTACTTTGAGGGTATTAAAAAAGTACAAAAATAAGGTTATGATTTTCTTGAAGTAACGATGTGATATCAACCAGAATGTTAAATGAGGCACGTCGGCGTAAACGGCATTGAAACGGACACTAAAATGGACTTGTACAAGGAATAAAAAATACACCGTTAAGTACTCTGTGGGTACAAAAAAGTATAAAAAAAGTTGTTAATTTTGTTTGAAATAACGATGTGATATCAACCAGAACGATATATAAGGTACAACAGCGCAAAAAACATGAGAAACGGACACAAGAATTGCCTTTTACAAGGAATCAAAAATCACACCGTTAAGTACTCTGTGGGTAAGAAAAAAGTATGAAAAAGGTGGTAATTTTCTTTAAAGTAACGATGTTATATCGACCAGAACATTAAATAAGGCACGGCGGCGCAAACGGCATGCGAAACGGACACCCGAATGGCCTTGTACAAGAATCAAAAATCACACCGTTAAGTAATCGGTGGGTACAAAAAAAAGTTTGTAACTTTCTTTGAATTACTAATGTGATATCGACCAGAACGATAAATAAGACACGGCGGCGCAAACGGCACACAAACGGAGACCATAATAGCCTTGTACAAGGTATCAAAAATCACACCGTTAAGTACTCATTGGGTACAAAAAAGTACGAAAAAAAGGTTTGTAATTATCTTTGAAGTAACGATGTCATATCGACCACAACGATAAATTAGGCACGGCGGTGCAAACGGCAGGCAAAACGGACACTAGAATGCCCTTGTACAAGTAATCAAAAATCACACTGTTAAGTACTTTGTGGGTACAAAAGAAAGTACGAAAAAAAGGTTTGTAATTTTCTTTGAGGTAACGATGTGATATCGACCAGAAAGTTAAATAAGACACGTCGGTGCAAACGGCATCCAAAACGGACACCCGAATGGCTTTGTACAAGGAATCAAAAATCACACCGTTAAGTAATCTATGGGTATGAAAAAAGTACGAAAAACAAGGTTGTGATTTTCTTCAACGTAACGATGTGATATCGACCAGAACGTTAAATAAGGCACGGCGGCACCAATGGCATGCGAAACGGACACCCGAATGACCTTGTACAAGGAATCAAAAATCACACCGTTAAGTACTCTGTGGGTAAAAAAAATATGTTAAAAAGTTTGTAATTTTCTTCGAAGAAACAATGTGATATCAACCAGAACGTTAAATAAGGCACATGGGCATAAACGGCATGCAAAACGGATACCCGAATGGCCATGTATATGGAATCAAAAATCACACTATTAAGTACTTTGTGGGTATGAAAAAACTATGAAAAATTAGGTTGTGATTTTCTTCGAAGTGATGATGTGATATCGACTAGAACGTTAAATAAGGCATGGATGCGTAAACGGCAAGCAAAACGGACACCAGAATTGCCTTGTACAAGGAATCAAACATCACACCATTAAGTAATATGTGGGTACAAAAAAAGTCCGAAAAAAAGTTTGTAATTTTCTTTGAAGTACTGATGTGATATCGACCAGAACGATAAATAGGGCACGGAGGCATAAACGGCAAGCAAAACGGACATCACAATGGCCTTGTACAAGGAATCATAAATCACACCGTTAAGTAGTTTGTGAGTACAAAACAAGTACGAAAAAAAGGTTTGTAATTTTCTTTGAAGTAACGATGTGATATAGACCAGATTGTTAAATAACGCACGGCGGGGCTAACGGCATGCGAAACGGACACCCGAATGGCCTTGTACAAGGAATCAAAAATTACACCGTTAAGTAATCGGTGGGTACAAAAAAGTATGAAAAAGTAATTTTCGTTGAAGTACTGATGTGATATCGACCACAACGATTAATAAGGCACGGTGGTACAAACGGCATACGAAACGACACCCGAATGGTCTTTTACAAGGAATCAAAAATCACACCGATAAGTAATCATTGGGTACAAAACAAAGTAAAGGAGTTTTTCAGTTAAGTAAAGGATGTAAGATTTCACTTTTTGGCGAAGTCGGGATCCAAGGAGCTGAAATCCTTGACAAATCGCCTATAAAACCCCGCAAGGCCATGAAAACTACGAACCTCTGCACAATTTGTCGGTTCAGGCCATTCTTCCACCACTTTGATCTTCTCTCTATCGACCTCGACACCCAGTGAACTCACAACAAAGCCAAAAAACACAACTCTATCCAAGCAAAACGAACACTTCTTAAGGTAAGCATACAATTTTTCTTCCCTAAGAGTTTCCAAAACAGCCCGTAAGTGGCTCATATGTTGTTCCATGTCTTGGCTGTAAATTAGGATGTCATCAAAATAAATGATCACAAAGTTACCAATAAACTCTCTAAGAACCTCATTCATTAACCTCATAAAGGTACTAGGTGCATTAGTTAAACGAAAAGGCATGACAAGCCATTCATATAACCCAAATTTAGTATTTAATGCAGTTTTCCACTCGTCACCCTCACGAATCCTCACTTGATGATAACCATTTTTCAAATCGATTTCAGTAAAAAATTTAGCACCACACAATTCATCCAACATATCATCTAAACGAGGAATGGGATAGCGATACCTTACAGTGATTTGATTGATTGCACGACCGTCGGTGCACATCCTCCATTCACCTCCTTTCTCGAGGACTATGATTACCGGATCCGCGCAAGGACTCATAGATTCTTGAATTTTACCTTTCTCCAACATCTCTGTCACTTGCCTTTGGATTTTTTTAGTTTCTTCCGGATTAGCATGATAGGCTGGTCGGTTAGGCAACACTGCTCCGGGAATAAAGTCTATGTGATGCTCCATGCCACGTAATGGTGGCAATCCGCTTGGTTCCTCCTCGGGAAAGACATCAGCAAATTCCTGCAATAGAGACACAACAACACTAGGAAGGGAATCTGTGAGTTCCGAAATGGTTAGAAAACATGGGGAAGGGATGGGGGTACGGCCTCTTTGTAAATAAAGAGGAGAGGTGTGTTTCCAGCCTTAATGGCATTGCAAACCTCATTAGTCCTCGCATAGAATCTACTTCTCACTTTGGCCTCCTTTTTCTTTTCAACTTTAGAAGCTCCTTCAGTAATGGCACCTTCCCTTGCGGTTAACTTTTTGATTTTATTTTTCCCCTCATATGGTAGAATAGCTCCCTCCCTCACACTTTTATTTTCAACTTGTATTTTACCCTCCTCGTGAATCACACTCTCCTCTTGGTTTTTCTCTCCCGTTGCTTTTGCTTTACTTTTCAACTGTATAACTCCCTCGTTTCTTTTTGTTTCTCTCGGGTTATAGCAATGCGAAGTTGATCCTTGTGTGCTTCTTGGGGGGACAATGCTACAAATGTAAATTTCTTCCCTTTAAACTTTAAGCTATACCTTTTTTTTTCAATGGCCGAATTCTTTCTGAATAAAAAGAATTAGGTCAACTCTCTATTTTTATTATTTTTTTTTAAACTGTGGCCGACTTTTTAAGATAGTTCAATTAATTAGGGCAACTAAGGAAAACTTAAAACAGCCGACTTTTGGTAATTAGGGCCGACCTCTTTTTTTTTTCTGATTGGTGCGGCAACAATGAACGAGGATGAATCAACTTAAATATCAAGCAGGCAGGATGATATTTCATGAAGAAATACGCAGGAAATAATTCTTTTTTGATGATGATGATGATCGAACAACAAGAACAATTACGCCGTGGGGGGAGAAAATTTTTTTTATTAAGGAGATTTTAATGCTCTTGGGGTTGAAGGTTAGAAGATACAAGGAAATTTCCGGGTTGGTGGATGAAGATTGCTTGTGTTCTTGGTAGGGAGGGGGGGCTGGACGACTAAAAACTAAAGAACAAGAACACGAATATTTTTTTTGGAATTATACGAAATAAATGAAAACAATAAAAGGGATATTTGCTCACCGAAGATGCTGAGCTCTACTACCAACTGATGTGATCCCGGATGAAATCAAATCCGATGTTTCGCCCAAGAAGTAACTAGGGGAAACAATGACGAGCTAAGGTCCTAGGCCTCGCAATTCCAACTAAATCATAGGAAGAGAACGCCCAACAATCGCTCACAGTGCTGGTAAATTCTCGAAGGGTTGAACTTTCTACGATGAAGAAAATTCTCACCCGCAAGTGATGTTCAAGCCTCAAGACATGGATGAGTAAAACTCAATAATATGATTTTGTCTATTCAATGTGTATCCAAAAGAAAAGCTAGTGTTTGCCTTATATAGGCTTACAACCAAAAGAACTATAAAGGAAAAAGCAATGTGGGAGAATTTCCCAGCTAGAAAATGCTCCCCATGTGAAGTAAATGGGCTTACCTAGCCTACTTAGGCCCAAATGACCTTTATTAGATAATAATCAAACAAAACCTGCATAATCAAAGTAAAATAAGTCCAACACTTAACAATTTCATCCATCACCTTCTTGGCGTCGAAACTTGGGCTTTTGGCCCAAT